>CAMPDV010003892.1:0-38239 GCA_946699065.1 Loxodes magnus
TAACCTGTGTGACCACTCATGATCTTACAGGTACCTGTCTTGACGTCCCATAGTCTCACCGTATAATCATGACTTCCCGATACGATGAACTCTGAATCACTGGATATAGCCACAGAATATACATAACTAGTGTGACCACTCATGGTCTTACAGGTACCTGTCTTGACGTCCCATAGTCTAACCGTATAATCTGCACTTCCCGATACGATGAACTCTGAATCACTGGATATAGCCACAGAATATACATAACTAGTGTGACCACTCATGGTCTTACAGGTACCTGTCTTGACGTCCCATAGTCTCACCGTATAATCTGCACTTCCCGATACGATGAACTCTGAATCACTGGATATAGCCACAGCATATACCTAATTTGTGTGACCACTCATGGTCTTACAGGTACCTGTCTTGACGTCCCATAGTCTCACCGTATAATCATGACTTCCCGATACGATGAACTCTGAATCACTGGATATAGCCACAGAATATACATAACTAGTGTGACCACTCATGGTCTTACAGGTACCTGTCTTGACGTCCCATAGTCTCACCGTATAATCATGACTTCCCGATACGATGAACTCTGAATCACTGGATATAGCCACAGATCATACATAACCTGTGTGACCACTCATGGTCTTACAGGTACCTGTCTTGACGTCCCATAGTCTCACCGTCTTATCTACACTTCCCGATACGATGAACTCTGAATCACTGGATATAGCCACAGCATATACCTAATTTGTGTGACCACTCATGGTCTTACAGGTACCTGTCTTGACGTCCCATAGTCTCACCGTATAATCATGACTTCCCGATACGATGAACTCTGAATCACTGGATATAGCCACAGCATATACCTAATTTGTGTGACCACTCATGGTCTTACAGGTACCTGTCTTGACGTCCCATAGTCTCACCGTATAATCCTAACTTCCCGATACGATGAACTCTGAATCACTGGATATAGCCACAGATCAGAACCTAACCTGTGTGACCACTCATGGTCTTACAGGTACCTGTCTTGACGTCCTATAGTCTCACCGTATAATCATGACTTCCCGATACGATGAACTCTGAATCACTGGATATAGCCACAGAATATACATAACTAGTGTGACCACTCATGGTCTTACAGGTACCTGTCTTGACGTCCCATAGTCTCACCGTATAATCTGCACTTCCCGATACGATGAACTCTGAATCACTGGATATAGCCACAGAATATACATAACTAGTGTGACCACTCATGGTCTTACAGGTACCTGTCTTGACGTCCCATAGTCTCACCGTATAATCTGCACTTCCCGATACGATGAACTCTGAATCACTGGATATAGCCACAGAATATACCTAACTAGTGTGACCACTCATGGTCTTACAGGTACCTGTCTTGACGTCCCATAGTCTCACCGTATAATCTGCACTTCCCGATACGATGAACTCTGAATCACTGGATATAGCCACAGCATATACCTAATTTGTGTGACCACTCATGGTCTTACAGGTACCTGTCTTGACGTCCCATAGTCTCACCGTCTTATCTACACTTCCCGATACGATGAACTCTGAATCACTGGATATAGCCACAGCATATACCTAATTTGTGTGACCACTCATGGTCTTACAGGTACCTGTCTTGACGTCCCATAGTCTCACCGTATAATCATGACTTCCCGATACGATGAACTCTGAATCACTGGATATAGCCACAGCATATACCTAATTTGTGTGACCACTCATGGTCTTACAGGTACCTGTCTTGACGTCCCATAGTCTCACCGTATAATCCTAACTTCCCGATACGATGAACTCTGAATCACTGGATATAGCCACAGCAGATACATAATTTGTGTGACCACTCATGGTCTTACAGGTACCTGTCTTGACGTCCCATAGTCTCACCGTCTAATCTGCACTTCCCGATACGATGAACTCTGAATCACTGGATATAGCCACAGATCATACATAACCTGTGTGACCACTCATGGTCTTACAGGTACCTGTCTTGACGTCCTATAGTCTCACCGTATAATCATGACTTCCCGATACGATGAACTCTGAATCACTGGATATAGCCACAGCATATACCTAATTTGTGTGACCACTCATGGTCTTACAGGTACCTGTCTTGACGTCCCATAGTCTCACCGTATAATCCTAACTTCCCGATACGATGAACTCTGAATCACTGGATATAGCCACAGCATATACCTAATTTGTGTGACCACTCATGGTCTTACAGGTACCTGTCTTGACGTCCCATAGTCTCACCGTCTAATCTGCACTTCCCGATACGATGAACTCTGAATCACTGGATATAGCCACAGCAGATACCTAATTTGTGTGACCACTCATGGTCTTACAGGTACCTGTCTTGACGTCCCATAGTCTCACCGTCTAATCTGCACTTCCCGATACGATGAACTCTGAATCACTGAATATAGCCACAGATCATACATAACCTGTGTGACCACTCATGGTCTTACAGGTACCTGTCTTGACGTCCCATAGTCTCACCGTATAATCCTAACTTCCCGATACGATGAACTCTGAATCACTGGATATAGCCACAGCAGATACCTAATTTGTGTGACCACTCATGGTCTTACAGGTACCTGTCTTGACGTCCCATAGTCTCACCGTATAATCATGACTTCCCGATACGATGAACTCTGAATCACTGGATATAGCCACAGAATATACATAACTAGTGTGACCACTCATGGTCTTACAGGTACCTGTCTTGACGTCCCATAGTCTCACCGTATAATCTGCACTTCCCGATACGATGAACTCTGAATCACTGGATATAGCCACAGAATATACATAACTAGTGTGACCACTCATGGTCTTACAGGTACCTGTCTTGACGTCCCATAGTCTCACCGTATAATCTGCACTTCCCGATACGATGAACTCTGAATCACTGGATATAGCCACAGCATATACCTAATTTGTGTGACCACTCATGGTCTTACAGGTACCTGTCTTGACGTCCCATAGTCTCACCGTATAATCTGCACTTCCCGATACGATGAACTCTGAATCACTGAATATAGCCACAGATCATACATAACCTGTGTGACCACTCATGGTCTTACAGGTACCTGTCTTGACGTCCCATAGTCTCACCGTATAATCCTAACTTCCCGATACGATGAACTCTGAATCACTGGATATAGCCACAGCAGATACCTAATTTGTGTGACCACTCATGGTCTTACAGGTACCTGTCTTGACGTCCCATAGTCTCACCGTATAATCATGACTTCCCGATACGATGAACTCTGAATCACTGGATATAGCCACAGAATATACATAACTAGTGTGACCACTCATGGTCTTACAGGTACCTGTCTTGACGTCCCATAGTCTCACCGTATAATCATGACTTCCCGATACGATGAACTCTGAATCACTGGATATAGCCACAGAATATACATAACTAGTGTGACCACTCATGGTCTTACAGGTACCTGTCTTGACGTCCCATAGTCTCACCGTCTTATCTACACTTCCCGATACGATGAACTCTGAATCACTGGATATAGCCACAGCATATACCTAATTTGTGTGACCACTCATGGTCTTACAGGTACCTGTCTTGACGTCCCATAGTCTCACCGTATAATCTGCACTTCCCGATACGATGAACTCTGAATCACTGGATATAGCCACAGAATATACATAACTAGTGTGACCACTCATGGTCTTACAGGTACCTGTCTTGACGTCCCATAGTCTCACCGTATAATCTGCACTTCCCGATACGATGAACTCTGAATCACTGGATATAGCCACAGCATATACCTAATTTGTGTGACCACTCATGGTCTTACAGGTACCTGTCTTGACGTCCCATAGTCTCACCGTCTTATCTACACTTCCCGATACGATGAACTCTGAATCACTGGATATAGCCACAGCATATACCTAATTTGTGTGACCACTCATGGTCTTACAGGTACCTGTCTTGACGTCCCATAGTCTCACCGTATAATCCTGACTTCCCGATACGATGAACTCTGAATCACTGGATATAGCCACAGCATATACCTAATTTGTGTGACCACTCATGGTCTTACAGGTACCTGTCTTGACGTCCCATAGTCTCACCGTATAATCATGACTTCCCGATACGATGAACTCTGAATCACTGGATATAGCCACAGCATATACATAATTTGTGTGACCACTCATGGTCTTACAGGTACCTGTCTTGACGTCCCATAGTCTCACCGTCTAATCTGACTTCCCGATACGATGAACTCTGAATCACTGGATATAGCCACAGCATATACCTAACCTGTGTGACCACTCATGGTCTTACAGGTACCTGTCTTGACGTCCCATAGTCTCACCGTATAATCCTAACTTCCCGATACGATGAACTCTGAATCACTGGATATAGCCACAGCAGATACATAATTTGTGTGACCACTCATGGTCTTACAGGTACCTGTCTTGACGTCCCATAGTCTCACCGTCTAATCTGCACTTCCCGATACGATGAACTCTGAATCACTGGATATAGCCACAGATCATACATAACCTGTGTGACCACTCATGGTCTTACAGGTACCTGTCTTGACGTCCTATAGTCTCACCGTATAATCATGACTTCCCGATACGATGAACTCTGAATCACTGGATATAGCCACAGAATATACATAACTAGTGTGACCACTCATGGTCTTACAGGTACCTGTCTTGACGTCCCATAGTCTCACCGTATAATCATGACTTCCCGATACGATGAACTCTGAATCACTGGATATAGCCACAGAATATACATAACTAGTGTGACCACTCATGGTCTTACAGGTACCTGTCTTGACGTCCCATAGTCTCACCGTATAATCATGACTTCCCGATACGATGAACTCTGAATCACTGGATATAGCCACAGAATATACATAACTAGTGTGACCACTCATGGTCTTACAGGTACCTGTCTTGACGTCCCATAGTCTCACCGTATAATCATGACTTCCCGATACGATGAACTCTGAATCACTGGATATAGCCACAGAATATACATAACTAGTGTGACCACTCATGGTCTTACAGGTACCTGTCTTGACGTCCCATAGTCTCACCGTATAATCTGCACTTCCCGATACGATGAACTCTGAATCACTGGATATAGCCACAGAATATACATAACTAGTGTGACCACTCATGGTCTTACAGGTACCTGTCTTGACGTCCCATAGTCTCACCGTATAATCTGCACTTCCCGATACGATGAACTCTGAATCACTGGATATAGCCACAGCATATACCTAATTTGTGTGACCACTCATGGTCTTACAGGTACCTGTCTTGACGTCCCATAGTCTCACCGTATAATCTGCACTTCCCGATACGATGAACTCTGAATCACTGAATATAGCCACAGATCATACATAACCTGTGTGACCACTCATGGTCTTACAGGTACCTGTCTTGACGTCCTATAGTCTCACCGTATAATCATGACTTCCCGATACGATGAACTCTGAATCACTGGATATAGCCACAGCATATACCTAATTTGTGTGACCACTCATGGTCTTACAGGTACCTGTCTTGACGTCCCATAGTCTCACCGTATAATCCTAACTTCCCGATACGATGAACTCTGAATCACTGGATATAGCCACAGCATATACCTAATTTGTGTGACCACTCATGGTCTTACAGGTACCTGTCTTGACGTCCCATAGTCTCACCGTATAATCATGACTTCCCGATACGATGAACTCTGAATCACTGGATATAGCCACAGCATATACCTAATTTGTGTGACCACTCATGGTCTTACAGGTACCTGTCTTGACGTCCCATAGTCTCACCGTCTAATCATGACTTCCCGATACGATGAACTCTGAATCACTGGATATAGCCACAGAATATACATAACTAGTGTGACCACTCATGGTCTTACAGGTACCTGTCTTGACGTCCCATAGTCTCACCGTATAATCATGACTTCCCGATACGATGAACTCTGAATCACTGGATATAGCCACAGCATATACCTAATTTGTGTGACCACTCATGGTCTTACAGGTACCTGTCTTGACGTCCCATAGTCTCACCGTATAATCCTAACTTCCCGATACGATGAACTCTGAATCACTGGATATAGCCACAGCATATACCTAATTTGTGTGACCACTCATGGTCTTACAGGTACCTGTCTTGACGTCCCATAGTCTCACCGTATAATCATGACTTCCCGATACGATGAACTCTGAATCACTGGATATAGCCACAGATCAAACATAACCTGTGTGACCACTCATGGTCTTACAGGTACCTGTCTTGACGTCCCATAGTCTCACCGTATAATCCTAACTTCCCGATACGATGAACTCTGAATCACTGGATATAGCCACAGCATATACCTAATTTGTGTGACCACTCATGGTCTTACAGGTACCTGTCTTGACGTCCCATAGTCTCACCGTATAATCATGACTTCCCGATACGATGAACTCTGAATCACTGGATATAGCCACAGCATATACCTAATTTGTGTGACCACTCATGGTCTTACAGGTACCTGTCTTGACGTCCCATAGTCTCACCGTATAATCCTAACTTCCCGATACGATGAACTCTGAATCACTGGATATAGCCACAGAATATACATAACTAGTGTGACCACTCATGGTCTTACAGGTACCTGTCTTGACGTCCCATAGTCTCACCGTATAATCATGACTTCCCGATACGATGAACTCTGAATCACTGGATATAGCCACAGATCATACATAACCTGTGTGACCACTCATGATCTTACAGGTACCTGTCTTGACGTCCCATAGTCTCACCGTATAATCATGACTTCCCGATACGATGAACTCTGAATCACTGGATATAGCCACAGCATATACCTAATTTGTGTGACCACTCATGGTCTTACAGGTACCTGTCTTGACGTCCCATAGTCTCACCGTATAATCATGACTTCCCGATACGATGAACTCTGAATCACTGGATATAGCCACAGAATATACCTAATTTGTGTGACCACTCATGGTCTTACAGGTACCTGTCTTGACGTCCCATAGTCTCACCGTATAATCATGACTTCCCGATACGATGAACTCTGAATCACTGGATATAGCCACAGCATATACCTAATTTGTGTGACCACTCATGGTCTTACAGGTACCTGTCTTGACGTCCCATAGTCTCACCGTATAATCCTAACTTCCCGATACGATGAACTCTGAATCACTGGATATAGCCACAGCATATACAACACTAGTGTGACCACTCATGGTCTTACAGGTACCTGTCTTGACGTCCCATAGTCTCACCGTATAATCATGACTTCCCGATACGATGAACTCTGAATCACTGGATATAGCCACAGAATATACATAACTAGTGTGACCACTCATGGTCTTACAGGTACCTGTCTTGACGTCCCATAGTCTCACCGTCTAATCTGCACTTCCCGATACGATGAACTCTGAATCACTGGATATAGCCACAGCATATACCTAATTTGTGTGACCACTCATGGTCTTACAGGTACCTGTCTTGACGTCCCATAGTCTCACCGTATAATCATGACTTCCCGATACGATGAACTCTGAATCACTGGATATAGCCACAGAATATACATTACTAGTGTGACCACTCATGGTCTTACAGGTACCTGTCTTGACGTCACATAGTCTCACCGTATAATCCTAACTTCCCGATACGATGAACTCTGAATCACTGGATATAGCCACAGCATATACATGACTAGTGTGACCACTCATGGTCTTACAGGTACCTGTCTTGACGTCCCATAGTCGCACCGTCTTATCTGCACTTCCCGATACGATGAACTCTGAATCACTGGATATAGCCACAGCATATACATGACTAGTGTGACCACTCATGGTCTTACAGGTACCTGTCTTGACGTCCCATAGTCTCACCGTATAATCATGACTTCCCGATACGATGAACTCTGAATCACTGGATATAGCCACAGAATATACATAACTAGTGTGACCACTCATGGTCTTACAGGTACCTGTCTTGACGTCCCATAGTCTCACCGTCTAATCTGCACTTCCCGATACGATGAACTCTGAATCACTGGATATAGCCACAGCATATACCTAATTTGTGTGACCACTCATGGTCTTACAGGTACCTGTCTTGACGTCCCATAGTCTCACCGTATAATCATGACTTCCCGATACGATGAACTCTGAATCACTGGATATAGCCACAGATCATACATAACCTGTGTGACCACTCATGGTCTTACAGGTACCTGTCTTGACGTCCCATAGTCTAACCGTATAATCATGACTTCCCGATACGATGAACTCTGAATCACTGGATATAGCCACAGATCATACATAACCTGTGTGACCACTCATGGTCTTACAGGTACCTGTCTTGACGTCCTATAGTCTCACCGTATAATCATGACTTCCCGATACGATGAACTCTGAATCACTGGATATAGCCACAGCATATACCTAATTTGTGTGACCACTCATGGTCTTACAGGTACCTGTCTTGACGTCCCATAGTCTCACCGTATAATCTGCACTTCCCGATACGATGAACTCTGAATCACTGGATATAGCCACAGCATATACCTAATTTGTGTGACCACTCATGGTCTTACAGGTACCTGTCTTGACGTCCCATAGTCTCACCGTCTAATCCTAACTTCCCGATACGATGAACTCTGAATCACTGGATATAGCCACAGAATATACATAACTAGTGTGACCACTCATGGTCTTACAGGTACCTGTCTTGACGTCCCATAGTCTCACCGTATAATCATGACTTCCCGATACGATGAACTCTGAATCACTGGATATAGCCACAGCATATACCTAATTAGTGACCACTCATGGTCTTACAGGTACCTGTCTTGACGTCCCATAGTCTCACCGTATAATCATGACTTCCCGATACGATGAACTCTGAATCACTGGATATAGCCACAGCATATACCTAATTTGTGTGACCACTCATGGTCTTACAGGTACCTGTCTTGACGTCCCATAGTCTCACCGTATAATCATGACTTCCCGATACGATGAACTCTGAATCACTGGATATAGCCACAGATCATACATAACCTGTGTGACCACTCATGGTCTTACAGGTACCTGTCTTGACGTCCCATAGTCGCACCGTCTTATCTGCACTTCCCGATACGATGAACTCTGAATCACTGGATATAGCCACAGCATATACAACACTAGTGTGACCACTCATGGTCTTACAGGTACCTGTCTTGAAGTCCCATAGTCTCACCGTATAATCTGCACTTCCCGATACGATGAACTCTGAATCACTGGATATAGCCACAGCATATACCTAATTTGTGTGACCACTCATGGTCTTACAGGTACCTGTCTTGACGTCCCATAGTCTCACCGTCTAATCCTAACTTCCCGATACGATGAACTCTGAATCACTGGATATAGCCACAGAATATACATAACTAGTGTGACCACTCATGGTCTTACAGGTACCTGTCTTGACGTCCCATAGTCTCACCGTATAATCATGACTTCCCGATACGATGAACTCTGAATCACTGGATATAGCCACAGCATATACCTAATTAGTGACCACTCATGGTCTTACAGGTACCTGTCTTGACGTCCCATAGTCTCACCGTATAATCATGACTTCCCGATACGATGAACTCTGAATCACTGGATATAGCCACAGCATATACCTAATTTGTGTGACCACTCATGGTCTTACAGGTACCTGTCTTGACGTCCCATAGTCTCACCGTATAATCATGACTTCCCGATACGATGAACTCTGAATCACTGGATATAGCCACAGAATATACCTAATTTGTGTGACCACTCATGGTCTTACAGGTACCTGTCTTGACGTCCCATAGTCTCACCGTCTAATCTGCACTTCCCGATACGATGAACTCTGAATCACTGGATATAGCCACAGCATATACCTAATTTGTGTGACCACTCATGGTCTTACAGGTACCTGTCTTGACGTCCTATAGTCTCACCGTATAATACTAACTTCCCGATACGATGAACTCTGAATCACTGGATATAGCCACAGCATATACCTAATTTGTGTGACCACTCATGGTCTTACAGGTACCTGTCTTGACGTCCCATAGTCTCACCGTATAATCATGACTTCCCGATACGATGAACTCTGAATCACTGGATATAGCCACAGATCAAACATAACCTGTGTGACCACTCATGGTCTTACAGGTACCTGTCTTGACGTCCTATAGTCTCACCGTATAATCATGACTTCCCGATACGATGAACTCTGAATCACTGGATATAGCCACAGAATATACATAACTAGTGTGACCACTCATGGTCTTACAGGTACCTGTCTTGACGTCCCATAGTCTCACCGTATAATCTGCACTTCCCGATACGATGAACTCTGAATCACTGGATATAGCCACAGAATATACCTAATTTGTGTGACCACTCATGGTCTTACAGGTACCTGTCTTGACGTCCCATAGTCTAACCGTATAATCTGCACTTCCCGATACGATGAACTCTGAATCACTGGATATAGCCACAGAATATACATAACTAGTGTGACCACTCATGGTCTTACAGGTACCTGTCTTGACGTCCCATAGTCTAACCGTATAATCTGCACTTCCCGATACGATGAACTCTGAATCACTGGATATAGCCACAGCAGATACCTAATTTGTGTGACCACTCATGGTCTTACAGGTACCTGTCTTGACGTCCCATAGTCTCACCGTCTAATCTGCACTTCCCGATACGATGAACTCTGAATCACTGGATATAGCCACAGAATATACCTAATTTGTGTGACCACTCATGGTCTTACAGGTACCTGTCTTGACGTCCCATAGTCTAACCGTATAATCTGCACTTCCCGATACGATGAACTCTGAATCACTGGATATAGCCACAGAATATACATAACTAGTGTGACCACTCATGGTCTTACAGGTACCTGTCTTGACGTCCCATAGTCTCACCGTATAATCTGCACTTCCCGATACGATGAACTCTGAATCACTGGATATAGCCACAGCAGATACCTAATTTGTGTGACCACTCATGGTCTTACAGGTACCTGTCTTGACGTCCCATAGTCTCACCGTCTAATCTGCACTTCCCGATACGATGAACTCTGAATCACTGGATATAGCCACAGATCATACATAACCTGTGTGACCACTCATGGTCTTACAGGTACCTGTCTTGACGTCCCATAGTCTAACCGTATAATCCTAACTTCCCGATACGATGAACTCTGAATCACTGGATATAGCCACAGAATATACCTAATTTGTGTGACCACTCATGGTCTTACAGGTACCTGTCTTGACGTCCCATAGTCTCACCGTCTAATCATGACTTCCCGATACGATGAACTCTGAATCACTGGATATAGCCACAGCATATACCTAATTTGTGTGACCACTCATGGTCTTACAGGTACCTGTCTTGACGTCCCATAGTCTAACCGTATAATCCTAACTTCCCGATACGATGAACTCTGAATCACTGGATATAGCCACAGAATATACCTAATTTGTGTGACCACTCATGGTCTTACAGGTACCTGTCTTGACGTCCCATAGTCTCACCGTATAATCATGACTTCCCGATACGATGAACTCTGAATCACTGGATATAGCCACAGCATATACCTAATTTGTGTGACCACTCATGGTCTTACAGGTACCTGTCTTGACGTCCCATAGTCTCACCGTCTAATCATGACTTCCCGATACGATGAACTCTGAATCACTGGATATAGCCACAGATCATACATAACCTGTGTGACCACTAATAGTCTTACAGGTACCTGTCTTGACGTCCTATAGTCTCACCGTATAATCATGACTTCCCGATACGATGAACTCTGAATCACTGGATATAGCCACAGATCAAACATAACCTGTGTGACCACTCATGGTCTTACAGGTACCTGTCTTGACGTCCCATAGTCTAACCGTATAATCCTAACTTCCCGATACGATGAACTCTGAATCACTGGATATAGCCACAGCATATACCTAATTTGTGTGACCACTCATGGTCTTACAGGTACCTGTCTTGACGTCCCATAGTCTAACCGTATAATCCTAACTTCCCGATACGATGAACTCTGAATCACTGGATATAGCCACAGAATATACCTAATTTGTGTGACCACTCATGGTCTTACAGGTACCTGTCTTGACGTCCCATAGTCTCACCGTCTAATCATGACTTCCCGATACGATGAACTCTGAATCACTGGATATAGCCACAGCATATACCTAATTTGTGTGACCACTCATGGTCTTACAGGTACCTGTCTTGACGTCCCATAGTCTAACCGTATAATCCTAACTTCCCGATACGATGAACTCTGAATCACTGGATATAGCCACAGAATATACCTAATTTGTGTGACCACTCATGGTCTTACAGGTACCTGTCTTGACGTCCCATAGTCTCACCGTCTAATCATGACTTCCCGATACGATGAACTCTGAATCACTGGATATAGCCACAGCATATACCTAATTTGTGTGACCACTCATGGTCTTACAGGTACCTGTCTTGACGTCCCATAGTCTCACCGTATAATCATGACTTCCCGATACGATGAACTCTGAATCACTGGATATAGCCACAGCATATACCTAATTTGTGTGACCACTCATGGTCTTACAGGTACCTGTCTTGACGTCCCATAGTCTCACCGTATAATCATGACTTCCCGATACGATGAACTCTGAATCACTGGATATAGCCACAGATCATACATAACCTGTGTGACCACTCATGGTCTTACAGGTACCTGTCTTGACGTCCCATAGTCTAACCGTATAATCTGCACTTCCCGATACGATGAACTCTGAATCACTGGATATAGCCACAGAATATACCTAATTTGTGTGACCACTCATGGTCTTACAGGTACCTGTCTTGACGTCCCATAGTCTCACCGTCTAATCTGCACTTCCCGATACGATGAACTCTGAATCACTGGATATAGCCACAGCATATACCTAATTTGTGTGACCACTCATGGTCTTACAGGTACCTGTCTTGAAGTCCCATAGTCTCACCGTATAATCATGACTTCCCGATACGATGAACTCTGAATCACTGGATATAGCCACAGATCATACATAACCTGTGTGACCACTCATGGTCTTACAGGTACCTGTCTTGACGTCCCATAGTCTAACCGTATAATCTGCACTTCCCGATACGATGAACTCTGAATCACTGGATATAGCCACAGCATATACCTAATTTGTGTGACCACTCATGGTCTTACAGGTACCTGTCTTGACGTCCCATAGTCTCACCGTATAATCATGACTTCCCGATACGATGAACTCTGAATCACTGGATATAGCCACAGCATATACCTAATTTGTGTGACCACTCATGGTCTTACAGGTACCTGTCTTGACGTCCCATAGTCTCACCGTCTAATCTGCACTTCCCGATACGATGAACTCTGAATCACTGGATATAGCCACAGATCATACATAACCTGTGTGACCACTCATGATCTTACAGGTACCTGTCTTGACGTCCCATAGTCTCACCGTATAATCATAACTTCCCGATACGATGAACTCTGAATCACTGGATATAGCCACAGCATATACCTAATTTGTGTGACCACTCATGGTCTTACAGGTACCTGTCTTGACGTCCCATAGTCTCACCGTATAATCATGACTTCCCGATACGATGAACTCTGAATCACTGGATATAGCCACAGCATATACCTAATTTGTGTGACCACTCATGGTCTTACAGGTACCTGTCTTGACGTCCCATAGTCTCACCGTATAATCATAACTTCCCGATACGATGAACTCTGAATCACTGGATATAGCCACAGAATATACATAACTAGTGTGACCACTCATGGTCTTACAGGTACCTGTCTTGACGTCCCATAGTCTCACCGTATAATCATAACTTCCCGATACGATGAACTCTGAATCACTGGATATAGCCACAGCATATACCTAATTTGTGTGACCACTCATGGTCTTACAGGTACCTGTCTTGACGTCCCATAGTCTCACCGTCTAATCTGCACTTCCCGATACGATGAACTCTGAATCACTGGATATAGCCACAGCATATACCTAATTTGTGTGACCACTCATGGTCTTACAGGTACCTGTCTTGACGTCCCATAGTCTCACCGTATAATCATGACTTCCCGATACGATGAACTCTGAATCACTGGATATAGCCACAGAATATACATAACTAGTGTGACCACTCATGGTCTTACAGGTACCTGTCTTGACGTCCCATAGTCTCACCGTATAATCATGACTTCCCGATACGATGAACTCTGAATCACTGGATATAGCCACAGCATATACCTAATTTGTGTGACCACTCATGGTCTTACAGGTACCTGTCTTGACGTCCCATAGTCTCACCGTATAATCATAACTTCCCGATACGATGAACTCTGAATCACTGGATATAGCCACAGAATATACATAACTAGTGTGACCACTCATGGTCTTACAGGTACCTGTCTTGACGTCCCATAGTCTCACCGTATAATCATAACTTCCCGATACGATGAACTCTGAATCACTGGATATAGCCACAGCATATACCTAATTTGTGTGACCACTCATGGTCTTACAGGTACCTGTCTTGACGTCCCATAGTCTCACCGTATAATCCTAACTTCCCGATACGATGAACTCTGAATCACTGGATATAGCCACAGCATATACCTAATTTGTGTGACCACTCATGGTCTTACAGGTACCTGTCTTGACGTCCCATAGTCTCACCGTATAATCATGACTTCCCGATACGATGAACTCTGAATCACTGGATATAGCCACAGAATATACATAACTAGTGTGACCACTCATGGTCTTACAGGTACCTGTCTTGACGTCCCATAGTCTCACCGTATAATCATAACTTCCCGATACGATGAACTCTGAATCACTGGATATAGCCACAGAATATACATAACTAGTGTGACCACTCATGGTCTTACAGGTACCTGTCTTGACGTCCCATAGTCTCACCGTATAATCTGCACTTCCCGATACGATGAACTCTGAATCACTGGATATAGCCACAGCATATACCTAATTTGTGTGACCACTCATGGTCTTACAGGTACCTGTCTTGACGTCCCATAGTCTCACCGTATAATCATGACTTCCCGATACGATGAACTCTGAATCACTGGATATAGCCACAGATCATACCTAATTTGTGTGACCACTCATGGTCTTACAGGTACCTGTCTTGACGTCCCATAGTCTCATCGTCTAATCTGCACTTCCCGATACGATGAACTCTGAATCACTGGATATAGCCACAGCATATACCTAATTTGTGTGACCACTCATGGTCTTACAGGTACCTGTCTTGACGTCCCATAGTCTCACCGTCTAATCTGCACTTCCCGATACGATGAACTCTGAATCACTGGATATAGCCACAGAATATACATAACTAGTGTGACCACTCATGGTCTTACAGGTACCTGTCTTGACGTCCCATAGTCTCACCGTCTAATCATGACTTCCCGATACGATGAACTCTGAATCACTGGATATAGCCACAGATCATACATAACCTGTGTGACCACTCATGGTCTTACAGGTACCTGTCTTGACGTCCCATAGTCTCACCGTCTAATCATGACTTCCCGATACGATGAACTCTGAATCACTGGATATAGCCACAGATCATACATAACCTGTGTGACCACTCATGGTCTTACAGGTACCTGTCTTGACGTCCCATAGTCTCACCGTATAATCATGACTTCCCGATACGATGAACTCTGAATCACTGGATATAGCCACAGAATATACATAACTAGTGTGACCACTCATGGTCTTACAGGTACCTGTCTTGACGTCCCATAGTCTCACCGTCTAATCATGACTTCCCGATACGATGAACTCTGAATCACTGGATATAGCCACAGCATATACCTAATTTGTGTGACCACTCATGGTCTTACAGGTACCTGTCTTGACGTCCCATAGTCTCACCGTCTAATCTGCACTTCCCGATACGATGAACTCTGAATCACTGGATATAGCCACAGATCATACATAACCTGTGTGACCACTCATGATCTTACAGGTACCTGTCTTGACGTCCCATAGTCTCACCGTATAATCATAACTTCCCGATACGATGAACTCTGAATCACTGGATATAGCCACAGCATATACCTAATTTGTGTGACCACTCATGGTCTTACAGGTACCTGTCTTGACGTCCCATAGTCTCACCGTCTAATCTGCACTTCCCGATACGATGAACTCTGAATCACTGGATATAGCCACAGCATATACCTAATTTGTGTGACCACTCATGGTCTTACAGGTACCTGTCTTGACGTCCCATAGTCTCACCGTATAATCATGACTTCCCGATACGATGAACTCTGAATCACTGGATATAGCCACAGAATATACATAACTAGTGTGACCACTCATGGTCTTACAGGTACCTGTCTTGACGTCCCATAGTCTCACCGTATAATCATGACTTCCCGATACGATGAACTCTGAATCACTGGATATAGCCACAGCATATACCTAATTTGTGTGACCACTCATGGTCTTACAGGTACCTGTCTTGACGTCCCATAGTCTCACCGTATAATCATAACTTCCCGATACGATGAACTCTGAATCACTGGATATAGCCACAGAATATACATAACTAGTGTGACCACTCATGGTCTTACAGGTACCTGTCTTGACGTCCCATAGTCTCACCGTATAATCATGACTTCCCGATACGATGAACTCTGAATCACTGGATATAGCCACAGCATATACCTAATTTGTGTGACCACTCATGGTCTTACAGGTACCTGTCTTGACGTCCCATAGTCTCACCGTATAATCATGACTTCCCGATACGATGAACTCTGAATCACTGGATATAGCCACAGCATATACCTAATTTGTGTGACCACTCATGGTCTTACAGGTACCTGTCTTGACGTCCCATAGTCTCACCGTCTAATCTGCACTTCCCGATACGATGAACTCTGAATCACTGGATATAGCCACAGCATATACCTAATTTGTGTGACCACTCATGGTCTTACAGGTACCTGTCTTGACGTCCCATAGTCTCACCGTATAATCATGACTTCCCGATACGATGAACTCTGAATCACTGGATATAGCCACAGATCATACATAACCTGTGTGACCACTCATGGTCTTACAGGTACCTGTCTTGACGTCCCATAGTCTAACCGTATAATCTGCACTTCCCGATACGATGAACTCTGAATCACTGGATATAGCCACAGCATATACCTAATTTGTGTGACCACTCATGGTCTTACAGGTACCTGTCTTGACGTCCCATAGTCTCACCGTATAATCATGACTTCCCGATACGATGAACTCTGAATCACTGGATATAGCCACAGAATATACATAACTAGTGTGACCACTCATGGTCTTACAGGTACCTGTCTTGACGTCCCATAGTCTCACCGTATAATCCTAACTTCCCGATACGATGAACTCTGAATCACTGGATATAGCCACAGCATATACCTAATTTGTGTGACCACTCATGGTCTTACAGGTACCTGTCTTGACGTCCCATAGTCTCACCGTATAATCATGACTTCCCGATACGATGAACTCTGAATCACTGGATATAGCCACAGAATATACATAACTAGTGTGACCACTCATGGTCTTACAGGTACCTGTCTTGACGTCCCATAGTCTCACCGTATAATCTGCACTTCCCGATACGATGAACGCTGAATCACTGGATATAGCCACAGCATATACCTAATTTGTGTGACCACTCATGGTCTTACAGGTACCTGTCTTGACGTCCCATAGTCTCACCGTATAATCATGACTTCCCGATACGATGAACTCTGAATCACTGGATATAGCCACAGATCATACCTAATTTGTGTGACCACTCATGGTCTTACAGGTACCTGTCTTGACGTCCCATAGTCTCACCGTCTAATCTGCACTTCCCGATACGATGAACTCTGAATCACTGGATATAGCCACAGCATATACCTAATTTGTGTGACCACTCATGGTCTTACAGGTACCTGTCTTGACGTCCCATAGTCTCACCGTATAATCATGACTTCCCGATACGATGAACTCTGAATCACTGGATATAGCCACATCAGATACATGACTAGTGTGACCACTCATGGTCTTACAGGTACCTGTCTTGACGTCCCATAGTCTCACCGTCTAATCATGACTTCCCGATACGATGAACTCTGAATCACTGGATATAGCCACAGATCATACATAACCTGTGTGACCACTCATGATCTTACAGGTACCTGTCTTGACGTCCCATAGTCTCACCGTATAATCATGACTTCCCGATACGATGAACTCTGAATCACTGGATATAGCCACAGCAGATACCTAATTTGTGTGACCACTCATGGTCTTACAGGTACCTGTCTTGACGTCCCATAGTCTCACCGTATAATCTGCACTTCCCGATACGATGAACTCTGAATCACTGGATATAGCCACAGCATATACCTAATTTGTGTGACCACTCATGGTCTTACAGGTACCTGTCTTGACGTCCTATAGTCTCACCGTCTAATCTGCACTTCCCGATACGATGAACTCTGAATCACTGGATATAGCCACAGCAGATACCTAATTTGTGTGACCACTCATGGTCTTACAGGTACCTGTCTTGACGTCCCATAGTCTCACCGTATAATCATGACTTCCCGATACGATGAACGCTGAATCACTGGATATAGCCACAGCATATACCTAATTTGTGTGACCACTCATGGTCTTACAGGTACCTGTCTTGACGTCCCATAGTCTCACCGTATAATCTGCACTTCCCGATACGATGAACTCTGAATCACTGGATATAGCCACAGCAGATACCTAATTTGTGTGACCACTCATGGTCTTACAGGTACCTGTCTTGACGTCCCATAGTCTCACCGTCTAATCTGCACTTCCCGATACGATGAACTCTGAATCACTGGATATAGCCACAGATCATACATAACCTGTGTGACCACTCATGGTCTTACAGGTACCTGTCTTGACGTCCCATAGTCTCACCGTCTAATCTGCACTTCCCGATACGATGAACTCTGAATCACTGGATATAGCCACAGAATATACAACACTAGTGTGACCACTCATGGTCTTACAGGTACCTGTCTTGACGTCCCATAGTCTAACCGTATAATCCTAACTTCCCGATACGATGAACTCTGAATCACTGGATATAGCCACAGCATATACCTAATTTGTGTGACCACTCATGGTCTTACAGGTACCTGTCTTGACGTCCCATAGTCTCACCGTCTAATCTGCACTTCCCGATACGATGAACTCTGAATCACTGGATATAGCCACAGCATATACCTAATTTGTGTGACCACTCATGGTCTTACAGGTACCTGTCTTGACGTCCCATAGTCTCACCGTATAATCATGACTTCCCGATACGATGAACTCTGAATCACTGGATATAGCCACAGAATATACATAACTAGTGTGACCACTCATGGTCTTACAGGTACCTGTCTTGACGTCCCATAGTCTCACCGTATAATCATAACTTCCCGATACGATGAACTCTGAATCACTGGATATAGCCACAGCATATACCTAATTTGTGTGACCACTCATGGTCTTACAGGTACCTGTCTTGACGTCCCATAGTCTCACCGTATAATCATAACTTCCCGATACGATGAACTCTGAATCACTGGATATAGCCACAGAATATACATAACCTGTGTGACCACTCATGGTCTTACAGGTACCTGTCTTGACGTCCCATAGTCTCACCGTATAATCATGACTTCCCGATACGATGAACTCTGAATCACTGGATATAGCCACAGAATATACATAACTAGTGTGACCACTCATGGTCTTACAGGTACCTGTCTTGACGTCCCATAGTCTCACCGTATAATCATGACTTCCCGATACGATGAACTCTGAATCACTGGATATAGCCACAGAATATACATAACTAGTGTGACCACTCATGGTCTTACAGGTACCTGTCTTGACGTCCCATAGTCTCACCGTATAATCTGCACTTCCCGATACGATGAACTCTGAATCACTGGATATAGCCACAGCATATACCTAATTTGTGTGACCACTCATGGTCTTACAGGTACCTGTCTTGACGTCCCATAGTCTCACCGTCTAATCATGACTTCCCGATACGATGAACTCTGAATCACTGGATATAGCCACATCAGATACATGACTAGTGTGACCACTCATGGTCTTACAGGTACCTGTCTTGACGTCCCATAGTCTCACCGTCTAATCATGACTTCCCGATACGATGAACTCTGAATCACTGGATATAGCCACAGATCATACATAACCTGTGTGACCACTCATGATCTTACAGGTACCTGTCTTGACGTCCCATAGTCTCACCGTATAATCATGACTTCCCGATACGATGAACTCTGAATCACTGGATATAGCCACAGCATATACCTAATTTGTGTGACCACTCATGGTCTTACAGGTACCTGTCTTGACGTCCTATAGTCTCACCGTCTAATCTGCACTTCCCGATACGATGAACTCTGAATCACTGGATATAGCCACAGATCATACATAACCTGTGTGACCACTCATGGTCTTACAGGTACCTGTCTTGACGTCCCATAGTCTCACCGTATAATCCTAACTTCCCGATACGATGAACTCTGAATCACTGGATATAGCCACAGCATATACCTAATTTGTGTGACCACTCATGGTCTTACAGGTACCTGTCTTGACGTCCCATAGTCTCACCGTATAATCATGACTTCCCGATACGATGAACTCTGAATCACTGGATATAGCCACAGCATATACATAACTAGTGTGACCACTCATGGTCTTACAGGTACCTGTCTTGACGTCCCATAGTCTCACCGTATAATCATAACTTCCCGATACGATGAACTCTGAATCACTGGATATAGCCACAGCATATACCTAATTTGTGTGACCACTCATGGTCTTACAGGTACCTGTCTTGACGTCCTATAGTCTCACCGTCTAATCTGCACTTCCCGATACGATGAACTCTGAATCACTGGATATAGCCACAGCATATACCTAATTTGCGTGACCACTCATGGTCTTACAGGTACCTGTCTTGACGTCCCATAGTCTCACCGTATTATCTCTACTTCCCGATACGATGAACTCTGAATCACTGGATATAGCCACAGATCATACAACACTAGTGTGACCACTCATGGTCTTACAGGTACCTGTCTTGACGTCCCATAGTCTCACCGTATAATCATGACTTCCCGATACGATGAACTCTGAATCACTGGATATAGCCACAGATCATACATAACCTGTGTGACCACTCATGGTCTTACAGGTACCTGTCTCGACGTCCCATAGTCTCACCGTCTTATCTACACTTCCCGATACGATGAACTCTGAATCACTGGATATAGCCACAGATCATACATAACCTGTGTGACCACTCATGGTCTTACAGGTACCTGTCTTGACGTCCCATAGTCTCACCGTCTAATCTGCACTTCCCGATACGATGAACTCTGAATCACTGGATATAGCCACAGAATATACATAACTAGTGTGACCACTCATGGTCTTACAGGTACCTGTCTTGACGTCCCATAGTCTCACCGTCTAATCATGACTTCCCGATACGATGAACTCTGAATCACTGGATATAGCCACAGATCATACATAACCTGTGTGACCACTCATGATCTTACAGGTACCTGTCTTGACGTCCCATAGTCTCACCGTCTAATCTGCACTTCCCGATACGATGAACTCTGAATCACTGGATATAGCCACAGCATATACCTAATTTGTGTGACCACTCATGGTCTTACAGGTACCTGTCTTGACGTCCCATAGTCTCACCGTATAATCCTAACTTCCCGATACGATGAACTCTGAATCACTGGATATAGCCACATCAGATACCTAATTTGTGTGACCACTCATGGTCTTACAGGTACCTGTCTTGACGTCCCATAGTCTCACCGTCTAATCTGCACTTCCCGATACGATGAACTCTGAATCACTGGATATAGCCACAGATCATACATAACCTGTGTGACCACTCATGATCTTACAGGTACCTGTCTTGACGTCCCATAGTCTCACCGTATAATCATGACTTCCCGATACGATGAACTCTGAATCACTGGATATAGCCACAGCATATACCTAATTTGTGTGACCACTCATGGTCTTACAGGTACCTGTCTTGACGTCCCATAGTCTCACCGTATAATCCTAACTTCCCGATACGATGAACTCTGAATCACTGGATATAGCCACAGCATATACCTAATTTGTGTGACCACTCATGGTCTTACAGGTACCTGTCTTGACGTCCCATAGTCTCACCGTATAATCCTAACTTCCCGATACGATGAACTCTGAATCACTGGATATAGCCACAGCATATACCTAATTTGTGTGACCACTCATGGTCTTACAGGTACCTGTCTTGACGTCCCATAGTCTCACCGTATAATCTCCACTTCCCGATACGATGAACTCTGAATCACTGGATATAGCCACAGATCATACATAACCTGTGTGACCACTCATGGTCTTACAGGTACCTGTCTTGACGTCCCATAGTCTCACCGTCTAATCTGCACTTCCCGATACGATGAACTCTGAATCACTGGATATAGCCACAGATCATACATAACCTGTGTGACCACTCATGGTCTTACAGGTACCTGTCTTGACGTCCCATAGTCTCACCGTCTAATCTGCACTTCCCGATACGATGAACTCTGAATCACTGGATATAGCCACAGCATATACCTAATTTGTGTGACCACTCATGGTCTTACAGGTACCTGTCTTGACGTCCCATAGTCTCACCGTATAATCTGCACTTCCCGATACGATGAACTCTGAATCACTGGATATAGCCACATCAGATACCTAATTTGTGTGACCACTCATGGTCTTACAGGTACCTGTCTTGACGTCCCATAGTCTCACCGTCTAATCTGCACTTCCCGATACGATGAACTCTGAATCACTGGATATAGCCACAGATCATACAACACTAGTGTGACCACTCATGGTCTTACAGGTACCTGTCTTGACGTCCCATAGTCTCACCGTATAATCATGACTTCCCGATACGATGAACTCTGAATCACTGAATATAGCCACAGATCATACATAACCTGTGTGACCACTCATGGTCTTACAGGTACCTGTCTTGACGTCCCATAGTCTCACCGTCTAATCTGCACTTCCCGATACGATGAACTCTGAATCACTGGATATAGCCACAGCATATACCTAATTTGTGTGACCACTCATGGTCTTACAGGTACCTGTCTTGACGTCCCATAGTCTCACCGTCTTATCTGCACTTCCCGATACGATGAACTCTGAATCACTGGATATAGCCACAGAATATACATAACTAGTGTGACCACTCATGGTCTTACAGGTACCTGTCTTGACGTCCCATAGTCTCACCGTATAATCATGACTTCCCGATACGATGAACTCTGAATCACTGGATATAGCCACAGCAGATACCTAATTTGTGTTACCACTCATGGTCTTACAGGTACCTGTCTTGACGTCCCATAGTCTCACCGTCTAATCTGCACTTCCCGATACGATGAACTCTGAATCACTGGATATAGCCACAGATCATACATAACCTGTGTGACCACTCATGGTCTTACAGGTACCTGTCTTGACGTCCCATAGTCTCACCGTATAATCTGCACTTCCCGATACGATGAACTCTGAATCACTGGATATAGCCACAGCATATACCTAATTTGTGTGACCACTCATGGTCTTACAGGTACCTGTCTTGACGTCCCATAGTCTCACCGTCTAATCTGCACTTCCCGATACGATGAACTCTGAATCACTGGATATAGCCACAGAATATACATAACTAGTGTGACCACTCATGGTCTTACAGGTACCTGTCTTGACGTCCCATAGTCTCACCGTATAATCATAACTTCCCGATACGATGAACTCTGAATCACTGGATATAGCCACAGAATATACATAACTAGTGTGACCACTCATGGTCTTACAGGTACCTGTCTTGACGTCCCATAGTCTCACCGTATAATCTGCACTTCCCGATACGATGAACTCTGAATCACTGGATATAGCCACAGCATATACCTAATTTGTGTGACCACTCATGGTCTTACAGGTACCTGTCTTGACGTCCCATAGTCTCACCGTATAATCTGCACTTCCCGATACGATGAACTCTGAATCACTGGATATAGCCACAGCATATACCTAATTTGTGTGACCACTCATGGTCTTACAGGTACCTGTCTTGACGTCCCATAGTCTCACCGTATAATCATGACTTCCCGATACGATGAACTCTGAATCACTGGATATAGCCACATCAGATACATGACTAGTGTGACCACTCATGGTCTTACAGGTACCTGTCTTGACGTCCTATAGTCTCACCGTATAATCATGACTTCCCGATACGATGAACTCTGAATCACTGGATATAGCCACAGCATATACCTAATTTGTGTGACCACTCATGGTCTTACAGGTACCTGTCTTGACGTCCCATAGTCTCACCGTATAATCATGACTTCCCGATACGATGAACTCTGAATCACTGGATATAGCCACAGATCATACATAACCTGTGTGACCACTCATGGTCTTACAGGTACCTGTCTTGACGTCCTATAGTCTCACCGTATAATCATGACTTCCCGATACGATGAACTCTGAATCACTGGATATAGCCACAGAATATACAACACTAGTGTGACCACTCATGGTCTTACAGGTACCTGTCTTGACGTCCCATAGTCTCACCGTATAATCTCAACTTCCCGATACGATGAACTCTGAATCACTGGATATAGCCACAGCATATACCTAATTTGTGTGACCACTCATGGTCTTACAGGTACCTGTCTTGACGTCCCATAGTCTCACCGTATAATCCTAACTTCCCGATACGATGAACTCTGAATCACTGGATATAGCCACAGCATATACCTAATCTGTGTGACCACTCATGGTCTTACAGGTACCTGTCTTGACGTCCCATAGTCTCACCGTATAATCTCAACTTCCCGATACGATGAACTCTGAATCACTGGATATAGCCACAGCATATACCTAATTTGTGTGACCACTCATGGTCTTACAGGTACCTGTCTTGACGTCCCATAGTCTCACCGCCTAATCTGCACTTCCCGATACGATGAACTCTGAATCACTGGATATAGCCACAGATCATACATAACCTGTGTGACCACTCATGGTCTTACAGGTACCTGTCTTGACGTCCCATAGTCTCACCGTATAATCCTAACTTCCCGATACGATGAACTCTGAATCACTGGATATAGCCACAGCATATACCTAATTTGTGTGACCACTCATGGTCTTACAGGTACCTGTCTTGACGTCCCATAGTCTCACCGTATAATCATAACTTCCCGATACGATGAACTCTGAATCACTGGATATAGCCACAGAATATACATAACTAGTGTGACCACTCATGGTCTTACAGGTACCTGTCTTGACGTCCCATAGTCTCACCGTATAATCTGCACTTCCCGATACGATGAACTCTGAATCACTGGATATAGCCACAGAATATACATAACTAGTGTGACCACTCATGGTCTTACAGGTACCTGTCTTGACGTCCCATAGTCTCACCGTATAATCTGCACTTCCCGATACGATGAACTCTGAATCACTGGATATAGCCACAGCATATACCTAATTTGTGTTACCACTCATGGTCTTACAGGTACCTGTCTTGACGTCCCATAGTCTCACCGTCTAATCTGCACTTCCCGATACGATGAACTCTGAATCACTGGATATAGCCACAGATCATACATAACCTGTGTGACCACTCATGGTCTTACAGGTACCTGTCTTGACGTCCCATAGTCTCACCGTATAATCAGCACTTCCCGATACGATGAACTCTGAATCACTGGATATAGCCACAGCATATACCTAATTTGTGTGACCACTCATGGTCTTACAGGTACCTGTCTTGACGTCCCATAGTCTCACCGTCTAATCTGCACTTCCCGATACGATGAACTCTGAATCACTGGATATAGCCACAGATCATACATAACCTGTGTGACCACTCATGATCTTACAGGTACCTGTCTTGACGTCCCATAGTCTCACCGTATAATCATGACTTCCCGATACGATGAACTCCGAATCACTGGATATAGCCACAGATCATACATAACCTGTGTGACCACTCATGATCTTACAGGTACCTGTCTTGACGTCCCATAGTCTCACCGTATAATCATGACTTCCCGATACGATGAACTCCGAATCACTGGATATAGCCACAGATCATACATAACCTGTGTGACCACTCATGGTCTTACAGGTACCTGTCTTGACGTCCCATAGTCTCACCGTATAATCTCCACTTCCCGATACGATGAACTCTGAATCACTGGATATAGCCACAGCATATACCTAATTTGTGTGACCACTCATGGTCTTACAGGTACCTGTCTTGACGTCCCATAGTCTCACCGTATAATCATGACTTCCCGATACGATGAACTCTGAATCACTGGATATAGCCACAGCATATACCTAATTTGTGTGACCACTCATGGTCTTACAGGTACCTGTCTTGACGTCCCATAGTCTCACCGTCTAATCTGCACTTCCCGATACGATGAACTCTGAATCACTGGATATAGCAACAGATCATACATAACCTGTGTGACCACTCATGGTCTTACAGGTACCTGTCTTGACGTCCCATAGTCTCACCGTATAATCATGACTTCCCGATACGATGAACTCTGAATCACTGGATATAGCCACAGCATATACCTAATTTGTGTGACCACTCATGGTCTTACAGGTACCTGTCTTGACGTCCCATAGTCTCACCGTCTAATCTGCACTTCCCGATACGATGAACTCTGAATCACTGGATATAGCCACAGCATATACCTAATTTGTGTGACCACTCATGGTCTTACAGGTACCTGTCTTGACGTCCCATAGTCTCACCGTATAATCTGCACTTCCCGATACGATGAACTCTGAATCACTGGATATAGCCACAGCATATACCTAATTTGTGTGACCACTCATGGTCTTACAGGTACCTGTCTTGACGTCCCATAGTCTCACCGTATAATCATGACTTCCCGATACGATGAACTCTGAATCACTGAATATAGCCACAGATCATACATAACCTGTGTGACCACTCATGGTCTTACAGGTACCTGTCTTGACGTCCCATAGTCTCACCGTATAATCTCCACTTCCCGATACGATGAACTCTGAATCACTGGATATAGCCACAGATCATACATGACTAGTGTGACCACTCATGGTCTTACAGGTACCTGTCTTGACGTCCCATAGTCTCACCGTATAATCATGACTTCCCGATACGATGAACTCTGAATCACTGGATATAGCCACAGATCATACATAACCTGTGTGACCACTCATGGTCTTACAGGTACCTGTCTTGAAGTCCCATAGTCTCACCGTATAATCATAACTTCCCGATACGATGAACTCTGAATCACTGGATATAGCCACAGAATATACATAACTAGTGTGACCACTCATGGTCTTACAGGTACCTGTCTTGACGTCCCATAGTCTCACCGTATAATCTCCACTTCCCGATACGATGAACTCTGAATCACTGGATATAGCCACAGCATATACCTAATTTGTGTTACCACTCATGGTCTTACAGGTACCTGTCTTGACGTCCCATAGTCTCACCGTCTAATCTGCACTTCCCGATACGATGAACTCTGAATCACTGGATATAGCCACAGATCATACATAACCTGTGTGACCACTCATGGTCTTACAGGTACCTGTCTTGACGTCCCATAGTCTCACCGTATAATCTGCACTTCCCGATACGATGAACTCTGAATCACTGGATATAGCCACAGCATATACCTAATTTGTGTGACCACTCATGGTCTTACAGGTACCTGTCTTGACGTCCCATAGTCTCACCGTCTAATCTCCACTTCCCGATACGATGAACTCTGAATCACTGGATATAGCCACAGATCATACATAACCTGTGTGACCACTCATGGTCTTACAGGTACCTGTCTTGACGTCCCATAGTCTCACCGTATAATCATGACTTCCCGATACGATGAACTCTGAATCACTGGATATAGCCACAGAATATACCTAATTTGTGTGACCACTCATGGTCTTACAGGTACCTGTCTTGACGTCCCATAGTCTCACCGTCTAATCTGCACTTCCCGATACGATGAACTCTGAATCACTGGATATAGCCACAGATCATACCTAATTTGTGTGACCACTCATGGTCTTACAGGTACCTGTCTTGACGTCCTATAGTCTCACCGTCTAATCTGCACTTCCCGATACGATGAACTCTGAATCACTGGATATAGCCACAGATCATACATAACCTGTGTGACCACTCATGGTCTTACAGGTACCTGTCTTGACGTCCCATAGTCTCACCGTATAATCATGACTTCCCGATACGATGAACTCTGAATCACTGGATATAGCCACAGCATATACCTAATTTGTGTGACCACTCATGGTCTTACAGGTACCTGTCTTGACGTCCCATAGTCTCACCGTCTAATCTGCACTTCCCGATACGATGAACTCTGAATCACTGGATATAGCCACAGCATATACCTAATTTGTGTGACCACTCATGGTCTTACAGGTACCTGTCTTGACGTCCCATAGTCTCACCGTATTATCTCTACTTCCCGATACGATGAACTCTGAATCACTGGATATAGCCACAGATCATACAACACTAGTGTGACCACTCATGGTCTTACAGGTACCTGTCTTGACGTCCCATAGTCTCACCGTATAATCTGCACTTCCCGATACGATGAACTCTGAATCACTGGATATAGCCACAGCATATACCTAATTTGCGTGACCACTCATGGTCTTACAGGTACCTGTCTTGACGTCCCATAGTCTCACCGTATTATCTCTACTTCCCGATACGATGAACTCTGAATCACTGGATATAGCCACAGATCATACAACACTAGTGTGACCACTCATGGTCTTACAGGTACCTGTCTTGACGTCCCATAGTCTCACCGTATAATCATAACTTCCCGATACGATGAACTCTGAATCACTGGATATAGCCACAGCTTATACATGACTAGTGTGACCACTCATGGTCTTACAGGTACCTGTCTTGACGTCCCATAGTCTCACCGTATAATCCTAACTTCCCGATACGATGAACTCTGAATCACTGGATATAGCCACAGAATATACATAACTAGTGTGACCACTCATGGTCTTACAGGTACCTGTCTTGACGTCCCATAGTCTCACCGTATAATCATGACTTCCCGATACGATGAACTCTGAATCACTGGATATAGCCACAGAATATACCTAATTTGTGTGACCACTCATGGTCTTACAGGTACCTGTCTTGACGTCCCATAGTCTCACCGTATAATCTCAACTTCCCGATACGATGAACTCTGAATCACTGGATATAGCCACAGCATATACCTAATTTGCGTGACCACTCATGGTCTTACAGGTACCTGTCTTGACGTCCCATAGTCTCACCGTATTATCTCTACTTCCCGATACGATGAACTCTGAATCACTGGATATAGCCACAGCATATACCTAATTTGTGTGACCACTCATGGTCTTACAGGTACCTGTCTTGACGTCCCATAGTCTCACCGTCTAATCTGCACTTCCCGATACGATGAACTCTGAATCACTGGATATAGCCACAGATCATACATAACCTGTGTGACCACTCATGATCTTACAGGTACCTGTCTTGACGTCCCATAGTCTCACCGCCTAATCATAACTTCCCGATACGATGAACTCTGAATCACTGGATATAGCCACAGAATATACCTAATTTGTGTGACCACTCATGGTCTTACAGGTACCTGTCTTGACGTCCCATAGTCTCACCGTCTAATCTGCACTTCCCGATACGATGAACTCTGAATCACTGGATATAGCCACAGAGGATACATAACTAGTGTGACCACTCATGGTCTTACAGGTACCTGTCTTGACGTCCCATAGTCTCACCGTATAATCTGCACTTCCCGATACGATGAACTCTGAATCACTGGATATAGCCACAGCATATACCTAATTTGTGTGACCACTCATGGTCTTACAGGTACCTGTCTTGACGTCCCATAGTCTCACCGTCTAATCTGCACTTCCCGATACGATGAACTCTGAATCACTGGATATAGCCACAGCATATACCTGATTTGTGTGACCACTCATGGTCTTACAGGTACCTGTCTTGACGTCCCATAGTCTCACCGTATAATCATGACTTCCCGATACGATGAACTCTGAATCACTGGATATAGCCACAGATCATACCTAATTTGTGTGACCACTCATGGTCTTACAGGTACCTGTCTTGACGTCCCATAGTCTCACCGTCTAATCTCCACTTCCCGATACGATGAACTCTGAATCACTGGATATAGCCACAGATCATACATAACCTGTGTGACCACTCATGGTCTTACAGGTACCTGTCTTGACGTCCCATAGTCTCACCGTATAATCATGACTTCCCGATACGATGAACTCTGAATCACTGGATATAGCCACAGATCATACATAACCTGTGTGACCACTCATGGTCTTACAGGTACCTGTCTTGACGTCCCATAGTCTCACCGTATAATCTGCACTTCCCGATACGATGAACTCTGAATCACTGGATATAGCCACAGCATATACCTAATTTGTGTTACCACTCATGGTCTTACAGGTACCTGTCTTGACGTCCCATAGTCTCACCGTCTAATCTGCACTTCCCGATACGATGAACTCTGAATCACTGGATATAGCCACAGATCATACATAACCTGTGTGACCACTCATGGTCTTACAGGTACCTGTCTTGACGTCCCATAGTCTCACCGTCTAATCTGCACTTCCCGATACGATGAACTCTGAATCACTGGATATAGCCACAGAATATACCTAATTTGTGTGACCACTCATGGTCTTACAGGTACCTGTCTTGACGTCCCATAGTCTCACCGTCTAATCTGCACTTCCCGATACGATGAACTCTGAATCACTGGATATAGCCACAGATCATACATAACCTGTGTGACCACTCATGGTCTTACAGGTACCTGTCTTGACGTCCCATAGTCTCACCGTATAATCATGACTTCCCGATACGATGAACTCTGAATCACTGGATATAGCCACAGAATATACCTAATTTGTGTGACCACTCATGGTCTTACAGGTACCTGTCTTGACGTCCCATAGTCTCACCGTATAATCATAACTTCCCGATACGATGAACTCTGAATCACTGGATATAGCCACAGAATATACCTAATTTGTGTGACCACTCATGGTCTTACAGGTACCTGTCTTGACGTCCCATAGTCTCACCGTCTAATCTGCACTTCCCGATACGATGAACTCTGAATCACTGGATATAGCCACAGATCATACATAACCTGTGTGACCACTCATGGTCTTACAGGTACCTGTCTTGACGTCCCATAGTCTCACCGCCTAATCATAACTTCCCGATACGATGAACTCTGAATCACTGGATATAGCCACAGCATATACCTAATTTGTGTGACCACTCATGGTCTTACAGGTACCTGTCTTGACGTCCCATAGTCTCACCGTCTAATCTGCACTTCCCGTTACGATGAACTCTGAATCACTGGATATAGCCACAGATCATACATAACCTGTGTGACCACTCATGATCTTACAGGTACCTGTCTTGACGTCCCATAGTCTCACCGCCTAATCATAACTTCCCGATACGATGAACTCTGAATCACTGGATATAGCCACAGAATATACCTAATTTGTGTGACCACTCATGGTCTTACAGGTACCTGTCTTGACGTCCCATAGTCTCACCGTCTAATCTGCACTTCCCGATACGATGAACTCTGAATCACTGGATATAGCCACAGATCATACATAACCTGTGTGACCACTCATGGTCTTACAGGTACCTGTCTTGACGTCCCATAGTCTCACCGTATAATCATGACTTCCCGATACGATGAACTCTGAATCACTGGATATAGCCACAGCAGATACCTAATTTGTGTGACCACTCATGGTCTTACAGGTACCTGTCTTGACGTCCCATAGTCTCACCGTATAATCATGACTTCCCGATACGATGAACTCTGAATCACTGGATATAGCCACAGCATATACCTAATTTGTGTGACCACTCATGGTCTTACAGGTACCTGTCTTGACGTCCCATAGTCTCACCGTATAATCTGCACTTCCCGATACGATGAACTCTGAATCACTGGATATAGCCACAGCATATACCTAATTTGTGTGACCACTCATGGTCTTACAGGTACCTGTCTTGACGTCCCATAGTCTCACCGTCTAATCTGCACTTCCCGATACGATGAACTCTGAATCACTGGATATAGCCACAGCATATACCTAATTTGTGTGACCACTCATGGTCTTACAGGTACCTGTCTTGACGTCCCATAGTCTCACCGTATAATCATAACTTCCCGATACGATGAACTCTGAATCACTGAATATAGCCACAGATCATACATAACCTGTGTGACCACTCATGGTCTTACAGGTACCTGTCTTGACGTCCCATAGTCTCACCGTATAATCTCACTTCCCGATACGATGAACGCTGAATCACTGGATATAGCCACAGCATATACCTAATTTGTGTGACCACTCATGGTCTTACAGGTACCTGTCTTGACGTCCCATAGTCTCACCGTATAATCTGCACTTCCCGATACGATGAACTCTGAATCACTGGATATAGCCACAGCAGATACCTAATTTGTGTGACCACTCATGGTCTTACAGGTACCTGTCTTGACGTCCCATAGTCTCACCGTATAATCTCCACTTCCCGATACGATGAACTCTGAATCACTGGATATAGCCACAGCATATACCTAATTTGTGTGACCACTCATGGTCTTACAGGTACCTGTCTTGACGTCCCATAGTCTCACCGTCTAATCTGCACTTCCCGATACGATGAACTCTGAATCACTGGATATAGCCACAGATCATACATAACTAGTGTGACCACTCATGGTCTTACAGGTACCTGTCTTGACGTCCCATAGTCTCACCGTATAATCCTAACTTCCCGATACGATGAACTCTGAATCACTGGATATAGCCACAGCATATACCTAATTTGTGTGACCACTCATGGTCTTACAGGTACCTGTCTTGACGTCCCATAGTCTCACCGTATAATCATGACTTCCCGATACGATGAACTCTGAATCACTGGATATAGCCACAGCATATACCTAATTTGTGTGACCACTCATGGTCTTACAGGTACCTGTCTTGACGTCCCATAGTCTCACCGTATAATCTCCACTTCCCGATACGATGAACTCTGAATCACTGGATATAGCCACAGATCATACATGACTAGTGTGACCACTCATGGTCTTACAGGTACCTGTCTTGACGTCCTATAGTCTCACCGTATAATCATAACTTCCCGATACGATGAACTCTGAATCACTGGATATAGCCACAGATCATACATGACTAGTGTGACCACTCATGGTCTTACAGGTACCTGTCTTGACGTCCTATAGTCTCACCGTATAATCATGACTTCCCGATACGATGAACTCTGAATCACTGGATATAGCCACAGATCATACATAACCTGTGTGACCACTCATGGTCTTACAGGTACCTGTCTTGAAGTCCCATAGTCTCACCGTATAATCATAACTTCCCGATACGATGAACTCTGAATCACTGGATATAGCCACAGAATATACCTAATTTGTGTGACCACTCATGGTCTTACAGGTACCTGTCTTGACGTCCCATAGTCTCACCGTCTAATCTGCACTTCCCGATACGATGAACTCTGAATCACTGGATATAGCCACAGATCATACATAACCTGTGTGACCACTCATGGTCTTACAGGTACCTGTCTTGACGTCCCATAGTCTCACCGTATAATCTGCACTTCCCGATACGATGAACTCTGAATCACTGGATATAGCCACAGCATATACCTAATTTGTGTGACCACTCATGGTCTTACAGGTACCTGTCTTGACGTCCCATAGTCTCACCGTATAATCATGACTTCCCGATACGATGAACTCTGAATCACTGGATATAGCCACAGCATATACCTAATTTGTGTGACCACTCATGGTCTTACAGGTACCTGTCTTGACGTCCCATAGTCTCACCGTCTAATCTGCACTTCCCGATACGATGAACTCTGAATCACTGGATATAGCCACAGATCATACATAACCTGTGTGACCACTCATGGTCTTACAGGTACCTGTCTTGACGTCCCATAGTCTCACCGTATAATCTCCACTTCCCGATACGATGAACTCTGAATCACTGGATATAGCCACAGCATATACCTAATTTGTGTGACCACTCATGGTCTTACAGGTACCTGTCTTGACGTCCCATAGTCTCACCGTATAATCATGACTTCCCGATACGATGAACTCTGAATCACTGGATATAGCCACAGCATATACCTAATTTGTGTGACCACTCATGGTCTTACAGGTACCTGTCTTGACGTCCCATAGTCTCACCGTCTAATCAGCACTTCCCGATACGATGAACTCTGAATCACTGGATATAGCCACAGATCATACATAACTAGTGTGACCACTCATGGTCTTACAGGTACCTGTCTTGACGTCCCATAGTCTCACCGTATAATCTGCACTTCCCGATACGATGAACTCTGAATCACTGGATATAGCCACAGCATATACCTAATTTGTGTTACCACTCATGGTCTTACAGGTACCTGTCTTGACGTCCCATAGTCTCACCGTCTAATCTGCACTTCCCGATACGATGAACTCTGAATCACTGGATATAGCCACAGATCATACATAACCTGTGTGACCACTCATGGTCTTACAGGTACCTGTCTTGACGTCCCATAGTCTCACCGTATAATCTGCACTTCCCGATACGATGAACTCTGAATCACTGGATATAGCCACAGCATATACCTAATTTGTGTGACCACTCATGGTCTTACAGGTACCTGTCTTGACGTCCCATAGTCTCACCGTATAATCATGACTTCCCGATACGATGAACTCTGAATCACTGGATATAGCCACAGCATATACCTAATTTGTGTGACCACTCATGGTCTTACAGGTACCTGTCTTGACGTCCCATAGTCTCACCGTCTAATCTGCACTTCCCGATACGATGAACTCTGAATCACTGGATATAGCCACAGATCATACATAACCTGTGTGACCACTCATGGTCTTACAGGTACCTGTCTTGACGTCCCATAGTCTCACCGTATAATCATGACTTCCCGATACGATGAACTCTGAATCACTGGATATAGCCACAGCATATACCTAATTTGTGTGACCACTCATGGTCTTACAGGTACCTGTCTTGACGTCCCATAGTCTCACCGTCTAATCTGCACTTCCCGATACGATGAACTCTGAATCACTGGATATAGCCACAGCATATACCTAATTTGTGTGACCACTCATGGTCTTACAGGTACCTGTCTTGACGTCCCATAGTCTCACCGTCTAATCTGCACTTCCCGATACGATGAACTCTGAATCACTGGATATAGCCACAGCATATACCTAATTTGTGTGACCACTCATGGTCTTACAGGTACCTGTCTTGACGTCCCATAGTCTCACCGTATAATCATAACTTCCCGATACGATGAACTCTGAATCACTGAATATAGCCACAGATCATACATAACCTGTGTGACCACTCATGGTCTTACAGGTACCTGTCTTGACGTCCCATAGTCTCACCGTATAATCTCCACTTCCCGATACGATGAACGCTGAATCACTGGATATAGCCACAGCATATACCTAATTTGTGTGACCACTCATGGTCTTACAGGTACCTGTCTTGACGTCCCATAGTCTCACCGTATAATAATAACTTCCCGATACGATGAACTCTGAATCACTGGATATAGCCACAGAATATACATAACTAGTGTGACCACTCATGGTCTTACAGGTACCTGTCTTGACGTCCCATAGTCTCACCGTATAATCATGACTTCCCGATACGATGAACTCTGAATCACTGGATATAGCCACAGAATATACATAACTAGTGTTACCACTCATGGTCTTACAGGTACCTGTCTTGACGTCCCATAGTCTCACCGTCTAATCTGCACTTCCCGATACGATGAACTCTGAATCACTGGATATAGCCACAGATCATACATAACCTGTGTGACCACTCATGGTCTTACAGGTACCTGTCTTGACGTCCCATAGTCTCACCGTATAATCATGACTTCCCGATACGATGAACTCTGAATCACTGGATATAGCCACAGAATATACCTAATTTGTGTGACCACTCATGGTCTTACAGGTACCTGTCTTGACGTCCCATAGTCTCACCGTATAATCATGACTTCCCGATACGATGAACTCTGAATCACTGGATATAGCCACAGAATATACCTAATTTGTGTGACCACTCATGGTCTTACAGGTACCTGTCTTGACGTCCCATAGTCTCACCGTCTAATCTGCACTTCCCGATACGATGAACTCTGAATCACTGGATATAGCCACAGATCATACATAACCTGTGTGACCACTCATGGTCTTACAGGTACCTGTCTTGACGTCCCATAGTCTCACCGCCTAATCATAACTTCCCGATACGATGAACTCTGAATCACTGGATATAGCCACAGCATATACCTAATTTGTGTGACCACTCATGGTCTTACAGGTACCTGTCTTGACGTCCCATAGTCTCACCGTATAATCTCCACTTCCCGATACGATGAACTCTGAATCACTGGATATAGCCACAGCATATACCTAATTTGTGTGACCACTCATGGTCTTACAGGTACCTGTCTTGACGTCCCATAGTCTCACCGTATAATCATGACTTCCCGATACGATGAACTCTGAATCACTGGATATAGCCACAGCATATACCTAATTTGTGTGACCACTCATGGTCTTACAGGTACCTGTCTTGACGTCCCATAGTCTCACCGTCTAATCTGCACTTCCCGATACGATGAACTCTGAATCACTGGATATAGCCACAGATCATACCTAATTTGTGTGACCACTCATGGTCTTACAGGTACCTGTCTTGACGTCCTATAGTCTCACCGTCTAATCTGCACTTCCCGATACGATGAACTCTGAATCACTGGATATAGCCACAGATCATACATAACCTGTGTGACCACTCATGGTCTTACAGGTACCTGTCTTGACGTCCCATAGTCTCACCGTATAATCATGACTTCCCGATACGATGAACTCTGAATCACTGGATATAGCCACAGCATATACCTAATTTGTGTGACCACTCATGGTCTTACAGGTACCTGTCTTGACGTCCCATAGTCTCACCGTCTAATCTGCACTTCCCGATACGATGAACTCTGAATCACTGGATATAGCCACAGCATATACCTAATTTGTGTGACCACTCATGGTCTTACAGGTACCTGTCTTGACGTCCCATAGTCTCACCGTATTATCTCTACTTCCCGATACGATGAACTCTGAATCACTGGATATAGCCACAGATCATACAACACTAGTGTGACCACTCATGGTCTTACAGGTACCTGTCTTGACGTCCCATAGTCTCACCGTATAATCTGCACTTCCCGATACGATGAACTCTGAATCACTGGATATAGCCACAGCATATACCTAATTTGCGTGACCACTCATGGTCTTACAGGTACCTGTCTTGACGTCCCATAGTCTCACCGTATTATCTCTACTTCCCGATACGATGAACTCTGAATCACTGGATATAGCCACAGATCATACAACACTAGTGTGACCACTCATGGTCTTACAGGTACCTGTCTTGACGTCCCATAGTCTCACCGTATAATCATGACTTCCCGATACGATGAACTCTGAATCACTGGATATAGCCACAGCATATACCTAATTTGTGTGACCACTCATGGTCTTACAGGTACCTGTCTTGACGTCCCATAGTCTCACCGTATAATCTGCACTTCCCGATACGATGAACTCTGAATCACTGGATATAGCCACA
>CAMPDV010003893.1:0-38085 GCA_946699065.1 Loxodes magnus
TCTTAGAAATCAATTTTAAACTTCAAATGTATTTAGTTAAACTGATCTCTTTTTCTTACTTTTCTTCTTCACTTTTCTTAGAAATCAATTTTAAACTTCAAATGTATTTAGTTAAACTGATCTCTTTTTCTTACTTTTCTTCTTCACTTTTCTTAGAAATCAATTTTAAACTTCAAATGTATTTAGTTAAACTGATCTCTTTTTCTTACTTTTCTTCTTCACTTTTCTTAGAAATCAATTTTAAACTTCAAATGTATTTAGTTAAACTGATCTCTTTTTCTTACTTTTCTTCTTCACTTTTCTTAGAAATCAATTTTAAACTTCAAATGTATTTAGTTAAACTGATCTCTTTTTCTTACTTTTCTTCTTCACTTTTCTTAGAAATCAATTTTAAACTTCAAATGTATTTAGTTAAACTGATCTCTTTTTCTTACTTTTCTTCTTCACTTTTCTTAGAAATCAATTTTAAACTTCAAATGTATTTAGTTAAACTGATCTTTTTTTCTTACTTTTCTTCTTCACTTTTCTTAGAAATCAATTTTAAACTTCAAATGTATTTAGTTAAACTGATCTATTTTTCTTAACTTTTCTTCTTCACTTTTCTTAGAAATCAATTTTAAACTTCAAATGTATTTAGATAAACTGAACTCTTTTTCTTACTTTTCTTCTTCACTTTTCTTAGAAATCAATTTTAAACTTCAAATGTATTTAGTTAAACTGATCTCTTTTTCTTACTTTTCTTCTTCACTTTTCTTAGAAATCAATTTTAAACTTCAAATGTATTTAGTTAAACTGATCTCTTTTTCTTACTTTTCTTCTTCACTTTTCTTAGAAATCAATTTTAAACTTCAAATGTATTTAGTTAAACTGATCTCTTTTTCTTACTTTTCTTCTTCACTTTTCTTAGAAATCAATTTTAAACTTCAAATGTATTTAGTTAAACTGATCTATTTTTCTTAACTTTTCTTCTTCACTTTTCTTAGAAATCAATTTTAAACTTCAAATGTATTTAGTTAAACTGATCTCTTTTTCTTACTTTTCTTTTTCACTTTTCTTAGAAATCAATTTTAAACTTCAAATGTATTTAGTTAAACTGATCTCTTTTTCTTACTTTTCTTCTTCACTTTTCTTAGAAATCAATTTTAAACTTCAAATGTATTTAGTTAAACTGATCTCTTTTTCTTACTTTTCTTCTTCACTTTTCTTAGAAATCAATTTTAAACTTCAAATGTATTTAGTTAAACTGATCTTTTTTTCTTACTTTTCTTCTTCACTTTTCTTAGAAATCAATTTTAAACTTCAAATGTATTTAGTTAAACTGATCTATTTTTCTTAACTTTTCTTCTTCACTTTTCTTAGAAATCAATTTTAAACTTCAAATGTATTTAGTTAAACTGATCTCTTTTTCTTACTTTTCTTCTTCACTTTTCTTAGAAATCAATTTTAAACTTCAAATGTATTTAGTTAAACTGATCTCTTTTTCTTACTTTTCTTCTTCACTTTTCTTAGAAATCAATTTTAAACTTCAAATGTATTTAGTTAAACTGATCTCTTTTTCTTACTTTTCTTCTTCACTTTTCTTAGAAATCAATTTTAAACTTCAAATGTATTTAGTTAAACTGATCTCTTTTTCTTACTTTTCTTCTTCACTTTTCTTAGAAATCAATTTTAAACTTCAAATGTATTTAGTTAAACTGATCTCTTTTTCTTACTTTTCTTCTTCACTTTTCTTAGAAATCAATTTTAAACTTCAAATGTATTTAGTTAAACTGATCTCTTTTTCTTACTTTTCTTCTTCACTTTTCTTAGAAATCAATTTTAAACTTCAAATGTATTTAGTTAAACTGATCTCTTTTTCTTACTTTTCTTCTTCACTTTTCTTAGAAATCAATTTTAAACTTCAAATGTATTTAGTTAAACTGATCTCTTTTTCTTACTTTTCTTCTTCACTTTTCTTAGAAATCAATTTTAAACTTCAAATGTATTTAGTTAAACTGATCTCTTTTTCTTACTTTTCTTCTTCACTTTTCTTAGAAATCAATTTTAAACTTCAAATGTATTTAGTTAAACTGATCTCTTTTTCTTACTTTTCTTCTTCACTTTTCTTAGAAATCAATTTTAAATTTCAAATGTATTTAGTTAAACTGATCTCTTTTTCTTACTTTTCTTCTTCACTTTTCTTAGAAATCAATTTTAAACTTCAAATGTATTTAGTTAAACTGATCTCTTTTTCTTACTTTTCTTCTTCACTTTTCTTAGAAATCAATTTTAAACTTCAAATGTATTTAGTTAAACTGATCTCTTTTTCTTACTTTTCTTCTTCACTTTTCTTAGAAATCAATTTTAAACTTCAAATGTATTTAGTTAAACTGATCTCTTTTTCTTACTTTTCTTCTTCACTTTTCTTAGAAATCAATTTTAAACTTCAAATGTATTTAGTTAAACTGATCTCTTTTTCTTACTTTTCTTCTTCACTTTTCTTAGAAATCAATTTTAAACTTCAAATGTATTTAGTTAAACTGATCTCTTTTTCTTAACTTTTCTTCTTCACTTTTCTTAGAAATCAATTTTAAACTTCAAATGTATTTAGTTAAACTGATCTCTTTTTCTTACTTTTCTTCTTCACTTTTTTTGGAAGTGAATTTTAAACTTCAAAAGTATTTAGATAAACTGAACTCTTTTTCTTACTTTTCTTCTTCACTTTTCTTAGAAATCAATTTTAAACTTCAAATGTATTTAGTTAAACTGATCTTTTTTTCTTACTTTTCTTCTTCACTTTTCTTAGAAATCAATTTTAAACTTCAAATGTATTTAGTTAAACTGATCTCTTTTTCTTACTTTTCTTCTTCACTTTTCTTAGAAATCAATTTTAAACTTCAAATGTATTTAGTTAAACTGATCTCTTTTTCTTACTTTTCTTCTTCACTTTTCTTAGAAATCAATTTTAAACTTCAAATGTATTTAGTTAAACTGATCTTTTTTTCTTACTTTTCTTCTTCACTTTTCTTAGAAATCAATTTTAAACTTCAAATGTATTTAGTTAAACTGATCTATTTTTCTTAACTTTTCTTCTTCACTTTTCTTAGAAATCAATTTTAAACTTCAAATGTATTTAGTTAAACTGAACTCTTTTTCTTACTTTTCTTCTTCACTTTTCTTAGAAATCAATTTTAAACTTCAAATGTATTTAGTTAAACTGATCTCTTTTTCTTACTTTTCTTCTTCACTTTTCTTAGAAATCAATTTTAAATTTCAAATGTATTTAGTTAAACTGATCTCTTTTTCTTACTTTTCTTCTTCACTTTTCTTAGAAATCAATTTTAAACTTCAAATGTATTTAGTTAAACTGATCTCTTTTTCTTACTTTTCTTCTTCACTTTTCTTAGAAATCAATTTTAAACTTCAAATGTATTTAGTTAAACTGATCTCTTTTTCTTACTTTTCTTCTTCACTTTTCTTAGAAATCAATTTTAAACTTCAAATGTATTTAGTTAAACTGATCTCTTTTTCTTACTTTTCTTCTTCACTTTTCTTAGAAATCAATTTTAAACTTCAAATGTATTTAGTTAAACTGATCTCTTTTTCTTACTTTTCTTCTTCACTTTTCTTAGAAATCAATTTTAAACTTCAAATGTATTTAGTTAAACTGATCTCTTTTTCTTAACTTTTCTTCTTCACTTTTCTTAGAAATCAATTTTAAACTTCAAATGTATTTAGTTAAACTGATCTCTTTTTCTTACTTTTCTTCTTCACTTTTTTTGGAAGTGAATTTTAAACTTCAAAAGTATTTAGATAAACTGAACTCTTTTTCTTACTTTTCTTCTTCACTTTTCTTAGAAATCAATTTTAAACTTCAAATGTATTTAGTTAAACTGATCTCTTTTTCTTACTTTTCTTCTTCACTTTTCTTAGAAATCAATTTTAAACTTCAAATGTATTTAGTTAAACTGATCTTTTTTTCTTACTTTTCTTCTTCACTTTTCTTTGAAATCAATTTTAAACTTCAAATGTATTTAGTTAAACTGATCTCTTTTTCTTACTTTTCTTCTTCACTTTTCTTAGAAATCAATTTTAAACTTCAAATGTATTTAGTTAAACTGATCTCTTTTTCTTACTTTTCTTCTTCACTTTTCTTAGAAATCAATTTTAAACTTCAAATGTATTTAGTTAAACTGATCTCTTTTTCTTACTTTTCTTCTTCACTTTTCTTAGAAATCAATTTTAAACTTCAAATGTATTTAGTTAAACTGATCTTTTTTTCTTACTTTTCTTCTTCACTTTTCTTAGAAATCAATTTTAAACTTCAAATGTATTTAGTTAAACTGATCTTTTTTTCTTACTTTTCTTCTTCACTTTTCTTAGAAATCAATTTTAAACTTCAAATGTATTTAGTTAAACTGATCTCTTTTTCTTACTTTTCTTCTTCACTTTTCTTAGAAATCAATTTTAAACTTCAAATGTATTTAGTTAAACTGATCTCTTTTTCTTACTTTTCTTCTTCACTTTTCTTAGAAATCAATTTTAAACTTCAAATGTATTTAGTTAAACTGATCTCTTTTTCTTACTTTTCTTCTTCACTTTTTTTGGAAGTGAATTTTAAACTTCAAAAGTATTTAGATAAACTGAACTCTTTTTCTTACTTTTCTTCTTCACTTTTCTTAGAAATCAATTTTAAACTTCAAATGTATTTAGTTAAACTGATCTCTTTTTCTTACTTTTCTTCTTCACTTTTCTTAGAAATCAATTTTAAACTTCAAATGTATTTAGTTAAACTGATCTCTTTTTCTTACTTTTCTTCTTCACTTTTCTTAGAAATCAATTTTAAACTTCAAATGTATTTAGTTAAACTGATCTATTTTTCTTAACTTTTCTTCTTCACTTTTCTTAGAAATCAATTTTAAACTTCAAATGTATTTAGTTAAACTGATCTCTTTTTCTTACTTTTCTTCTTCACTTTTCTTAGAAATCAATTTTAAACTTCAAATGTATTTAGTTAAACTGATCTCTTTTTCTTACTTTTCTTCTTCACTTTTCTTAGAAATCAATTTTAAACTTCAAATGTATTTAGTTAAACTGATCTCTTTTTCTTACTTTTCTTCTTCACTTTTCTTAGAAATCAATTTTAAACTTCAAATGTATTTAGTTAAACTGATCTCTTTTTCTTACTTTTCTTCTTCACTTTTCTTAGAAATCAATTTTAAACTTCAAATGTATTTAGTTAAACTGATCTCTTTTTCTTACTTTTCTTCTTCACTTTTCTTAGAAATCAATTTTAAACTTCAAATGTATTTAGTTAAACTGATCTCTTTTTCTTACTTTTCTTCTTCACTTTTCTTAGAAATCAATTTTAAATTTCAAATGTATTTAGTTAAACTGATCTCTTTTTCTTACTTTTCTTCTTCACTTTTTTTGGAAGTGAATTTTAAACTTCAAAAGTATTTAGATAAACTGAACTCTTTTTCTTACTTTTCTTCTTCACTTTTCTTAGAAATCAATTTTAAACTTCAAATGTATTTAGTTAAACTGATCTCTTTTTCTTACTTTTCTTCTTCACTTTTCTTAGAAATCAATTTTAAACTTCAAATGTATTTAGTTAAACTGATCTTTTTTTCTTACTTTTCTTCTTCACTTTTCTTAGAAATCAATTTTAAACTTCAAATGTATTTAGTTAAACTGATCTCTTTTTCTTACTTTTCTTCTTCACTTTTCTTAGAAATCAATTTTAAACTTCAAATGTATTTAGTTAAACTGATCTCTTTTTCTTACTTTTCTTCTTCACTTTTCTTAGAAATCAATTTTAAACTTCAAATGTATTTAGTTAAACTGATCTTTTTTTCTTACTTTTCTTCTTCACTTTTCTTAGAAATCAATTTTAAACTTCAAATGTATTTAGTTAAACTGATCTATTTTTCTTAACTTTTCTTCTTCACTTTTCTTAGAAATCAATTTTAAACTTCAAATGTATTTAGTTAAACTGAACTCTTTTTCTTACTTTTCTTCTTCACTTTTCTTAGAAATCAATTTTAAACTTCAAATGTATTTAGTTAAACTGATCTCTTTTTCTTACTTTTCTTCTTCACTTTTCTTAGAAATCAATTTTAAATTTCAAATGTATTTAGTTAAACTGATCTCTTTTTCTTACTTTTCTTCTTCACTTTTCTTAGAAATCAATTTTAAACTTCAAATGTATTTAGTTAAACTGATCTCTTTTTCTTACTTTTCTTCTTCACTTTTCTTAGAAATCAATTTTAAACTTCAAATGTATTTAGTTAAACTGATCTCTTTTTCTTACTTTTCTTCTTCACTTTTCTTAGAAATCAATTTTAAACTTCAAATGTATTTAGTTAAACTGATCTCTTTTTCTTACTTTTCTTCTTCACTTTTCTTAGAAATCAATTTTAAACTTCAAATGTATTTAGTTAAACTGATCTCTTTTTCTTACTTTTCTTCTTCACTTTTCTTAGAAATCAATTTTAAACTTCAAATGTATTTAGTTAAACTGATCTCTTTTTCTTAACTTTTCTTCTTCACTTTTCTTAGAAATCAATTTTAAACTTCAAATGTATTTAGTTAAACTGATCTCTTTTTCTTACTTTTCTTCTTCACTTTTTTTGGAAGTGAATTTTAAACTTCAAAAGTATTTAGATAAACTGAACTCTTTTTCTTACTTTTCTTCTTCACTTTTCTTAGAAATCAATTTTAAACTTCAAATGTATTTAGTTAAACTGATCTCTTTTTCTTACTTTTCTTCTTCACTTTTCTTAGAAATCAATTTTAAACTTCAAATGTATTTAGTTAAACTGATCTCTTTTTCTTACTTTTCTTCTTCACTTTTCTTAGAAATCAATTTTAAACTTCAAATGTATTTAGTTAAACTGATCTATTTTTCTTAACTTTTCTTCTTCACTTTTCTTAGAAATCAATTTTAAACTTCAAATGTATTTAGTTAAACTGATCTCTTTTTCTTACTTTTCTTCTTCACTTTTCTTAGAAATCAATTTTAAACTTCAAATGTATTTAGTTAAACTGATCTCTTTTTCTTACTTTTCTTCTTCACTTTTCTTAGAAATCAATTTTAAACTTCAAATGTATTTAGTTAAACTGATCTCTTTTTCTTACTTTTCTTCTTCACTTTTCTTAGAAATCAATTTTAAACTTCAAATGTATTTAGTTAAACTGATCTCTTTTTCTTACTTTTCTTCTTCACTTTTCTTAGAAATCAATTTTAAACTTCAAATGTATTTAGTTAAACTGATCTCTTTTTCTTACTTTTCTTCTTCACTTTTCTTAGAAATCAATTTTAAACTTCAAATGTATTTAGTTAAACTGATCTCTTTTTCTTACTTTTCTTCTTCACTTTTCTTAGAAATCAATTTTAAACTTCAAATGTATTTAGTTAAACTGATCTCTTTTTCTTACTTTTCTTCTTCACTTTTTTTGGAAGTGAATTTTAAACTTCAAAAGTATTTAGATAAACTGAACTCTTTTTCTTACTTTTCTTCTTCACTTTTCTTAGAAATCAATTTTAAACTTCAAATGTATTTAGTTAAACTGATCTCTTTTTCTTACTTTTCTTCTTCACTTTTCTTAGAAATCAATTTTAAACTTCAAATGTATTTAGTTAAACTGATCTCTTTTTCTTACTTTTCTTCTTCACTTTTCTTAGAAATCAATTTTAAACTTCAAATGTATTTAGTTAAACTGATCTATTTTTCTTAACTTTTCTTCTTCACTTTTCTTAGAAATCAATTTTAAACTTCAAATGTATTTAGTTAAACTGATCTCTTTTTCTTACTTTTCTTCTTCACTTTTCTTAGAAATCAATTTTAAACTTCAAATGTATTTAGTTAAACTGATCTCTTTTTCTTACTTTTCTTCTTCACTTTTCTTAGAAATCAATTTTAAACTTCAAATGTATTTAGTTAAACTGATCTCTTTTTCTTACTTTTCTTCTTCACTTTTCTTAGAAATCAATTTTAAACTTCAAATGTATTTAGTTAAACTGATCTCTTTTTCTTACTTTTCTTCTTCACTTTTCTTAGAAATCAATTTTAAACTTCAAATGTATTTAGTTAAACTGATCTCTTTTTCTTACTTTTCTTCTTCACTTTTCTTAGAAATCAATTTTAAACTTCAAATGTATTTAGTTAAACTGATCTCTTTTTCTTACTTTTCTTCTTCACTTTTCTTAGAAATCAATTTTAAACTTCAAATGTATTTAGTTAAACTGATCTCTTTTTCTTACTTTTCTTCTTCACTTTTTTTGGAAGTGAATTTTAAACTTCAAAAGTATTTAGATAAACTGAACTCTTTTTCTTACTTTTCTTCTTCACTTTTCTTAGAAATCAATTTTAAACTTCAAATGTATTTAGTTAAACTGATCTCTTTTTCTTACTTTTCTTCTTCACTTTTCTTAGAAATCAATTTTAAACTTCAAATGTATTTAGTTAAACTGATCTCTTTTTCTTACTTTTCTTCTTCACTTTTCTTAGAAATCAATTTTAAACTTCAAATGTATTTAGTTAAACTGATCTATTTTTCTTAACTTTTCTTCTTCACTTTTCTTAGAAATCAATTTTAAACTTCAAATGTATTTAGTTAAACTGATCTCTTTTTCTTACTTTTCTTCTTCACTTTTCTTAGAAATCAATTTTAAACTTCAAATGTATTTAGTTAAACTGATCTTTTTTTCTTACTTTTCTTCTTCACTTTTCTTAGAAATCAATTTTAAACTTCAAATGTATTTAGTTAAACTGATCTCTTTTTCTTACTTTTCTTCTTCACTTTTCTTAGAAATCAATTTTAAACTTCAAATGTATTTAGTTAAACTGATCTCTTTTTCTTACTTTTCTTCTTCACTTTTCTTAGAAATCAATTTTAAATTTCAAATGTATTTAGTTAAACTGATCTCTTTTTCTTACTTTTCTTCTTCACTTTTCTTAGAAATCAATTTTAAACTTCAAATGTATTTAGTTAAACTGATCTCTTTTTCTTACTTTTCTTCTTCACTTTTCTTAGAAATCAATTTTAAACTTCAAATGTATTTAGTTAAACTGATCTCTTTTTCTTACTTTTCTTCTTCACTTTTCTTAGAAATCAATTTTAAACTTCAAATGTATTTAGTTAAACTGATCTCTTTTTCTTACTTTTCTTCTTCACTTTTCTTAGAAATCAATTTTAAACTTCAAATGTATTTAGTTAAACTGATCTCTTTTTCTTACTTTTCTTCTTCACTTTTCTTAGAAATCAATTTTAAATTTCAAATGTATTTAGTTAAACTGATCTCTTTTTCTTACTTTTCTTCTTCACTTTTCTTAGAAATCAATTTTAAACTTCAAATGTATTTAGTTAAACTGAACTCTTTTTCTTACTTTTCTTCTTCACTTTTCTTAGAAATCAATTTTAAACTTCAAATGTATTTAGTTAAACTGATCTCTTTTTCTTACTTTTCTTCTTCACTTTTCTTAGAAATCAATTTTAAACTTCAAATGTATTTAGTTAAACTGATCTCTTTTTCTTACTTTTCTTCTTCACTTTTCTTAGAAATCAATTTTAAATTTCAAATGTATTTAGTTAAACTGATCTCTTTTTCTTAACTTTTCTTCTTCACTTTTCTTAGAAATCAATTTTAAACTTCAAATGTATTTAGTTAAACTGAACTCTTTTTCTTACTTTTCTTCTTCACTTTTCTTAGAAATCAATTTTAAACTTCAAATGTATTTAGTTAAACTGATCTCTTTTTCTTACTTTTCTTCTTCACTTTTCTTAGAAATCAATTTTAAACTTCAAATGTATTTAGTTAAACTGATCTCTTTTTCTTACTTTTCTTCTTCACTTTTCTTAGAAATCAATTTTAAACTTCAAATGTATTTAGTTAAACTGATCTCTTTTTCTTACTTTTCTTCTTCACTTTTCTTAGAAATCAATTTTAAACTTCAAATGTATTTAGTTAAACTGATCTCTTTTTCTTACTTTTCTTCTTCACTTTTCTTAGAAATCAATTTTAAACTTCAAATGTATTTAGTTAAACTGATCTCTTTTTCTTACTTTTCTTCTTCACTTTTCTTAGAAATCAATTTTAAACTTCAAATGTATTTAGTTAAACTGATCTCTTTTTCTTACTTTTCTTCTTCACTTTTCTTAGAAATCAATTTTAAACTTCAAATGTATTTAGTTAAACTGAACTCTTTTTCTTACTTTTCTTCTTCACTTTTCTTAGAAATCAATTTTAAACTTCAAATGTATTTAGTTAAACTGATCTCTTTTTCTTACTTTTCTTCTTCACTTTTCTTAGAAATCAATTTTAAACTTCAAATGTATTTAGTTAAACTGATCTCTTTTTCTTACTTTTCTTCTTCACTTTTCTTAGAAATCAATTTTAAATTTCAAATGTATTTAGTTAAACTGATCTCTTTTTCTTAACTTTTCTTCTTCACTTTTCTTAGAAATCAATTTTAAACTTCAAATGTATTTAGTTAAACTGAACTCTTTTTCTTAACTTTTCTTCTTCACTTTTCTTAGAAATCAATTTTAAACTTCAAATGTATTTAGTTAAACTGATCTCTTTTTCTTACTTTTCTTCTTCACTTTTCTTAGAAATCAATTTTAAATTTCAAATGTATTTAGTTAAACTGATCTATTTTTCTTAACTTTTCTTCTTCACTTTTCTTAGAAATCAATTTTAAACTTCAAATGTATTTAGTTAAACTGAACTCTTTTTCTTAACTTTTCTTCTTCACTTTTCTTAGAAATCAATTTTAAACTTCAAATGTATTTAGTTAAACTGAACTCTTTTTCTTACTTTTCTTCTTCACTTTTCTTAGAAATCAATTTTAAACTTCAAATGTATTTAGTTAAACTGATCTCTTTTTCTTACTTTTCTTCTTCACTTTTCTTAGAAATCAATTTTAAACTTCAAATGTATTTAGTTAAACTGATCTCTTTTTCTTACTTTTCTTCTTCACTTTTCTTAGAAATCAATTTTAAACTTCAAATGTATTTAGTTAAACTGATCTATTTTTCTTAACTTTTCTTCTTCACTTTTCTTAGAAATCAATTTTAAACTTCAAATGTATTTAGTTAAACTGAACTCTTTTTCTTACTTTTCTTCTTCACTTTTCTTAGAAATCAATTTTAAACTTCAAATGTATTTAGTTAAACTGATCTCTTTTTCTTACTTTTCTTCTTCACTTTTCTTAGAAATCAATTTTAAACTTCAAATGTATTTAGTTAAACTGATCTCTTTTTCTTACTTTTCTTCTTCACTTTTCTTAGAAATCAATTTTAAACTTCAAATGTATTTAGTTAAACTGATCTCTTTTTCTTACTTTTCTTCTTCACTTTTCTTAGAAATCAATTTTAAACTTCAAATGTATTTAGTTAAACTGATCTCTTTTTCTTACTTTTCTTCTTCACTTTTCTTAGAAATCAATTTTAAACTTCAAATGTATTTAGTTAAACTGATCTCTTTTTCTTACTTTTCTTCTTCACTTTTCTTAGAAATCAATTTTAAACTTCAAATGTATTTAGTTAAACTGATCTCTTTTCCTTACTTTTCTTCTTCACTTTTCTTAGAAATCAATTTTAAATTTCAAATGTATTTAGTTAAACTGATCTCTTTTTCTTACTTTTCTTCTTCACTTTTCTTAGAAATCAATTTTAAATTTCAAATGTATTTAGTTAAACTGATCTATTTTTCTTAACTTTTCTTCTTCACTTTTCTTAGAAATCAATTTTAAACTTCAAATGTATTTAGTTAAACTGATCTCTTTTTCTTAACTTTTCTTCTTCACTTTTCTTAGAAATCAATTTTAAACTTCAAATGTATTTAGTTAAACTGAACTCTTTTTCTTACTTTTCTTCTTCACTTTTCTTAGAAATCAATTTTAAAATTCAAATGTATTTAGTTAAACTGATCTCTTTTTCTTACTTTTCTTCTTCACTTTTCTTAGAAATCAATTTTAAACTTCAAATGTATTTAGTTAAACTGATCTCTTTTTCTTACTTTTCTTCTTCACTTTTCTTAGAAATCAATTTTAAACTTCAAATGTATTTAGTTAAACTGATCTCTTTTTCTTACTTTTCTTCTTCACTTTTCTTAGAAATCAATTTTAAACTTCAAATGTATTTAGTTAAACTGATCTCTTTTCCTTACTTTTCTTCTTCACTTTTCTTAGAAATCAATTTTAAACTTCAAATGTATTTAGTTAAACTGATCTCTTTTTCTTACTTTTCTTCTTCACTTTTCTTAGAAATCAATTTTAAACTTCAAATGTATTTAGTTAAACTGATCTCTTTTTCTTACTTTTCTTCTTCACTTTTCTTAGAAATCAATTTTAAACTTCAAATGTATTTAGTTAAACTGATCTCTTTTTCTTACTTTTCTTCTTCACTTTTCTTGGAAATCAATTTTAAATTTCAAATGTATTTAGTTAAACTGATCTCTTTTTCTTACTTTTCTTCTTCACTTTTCTTAGAAATCAATTTTAAACTTCAAATGTATTTAGTTAAACTGATCTATTTTTCTTAACTTTTCTTCTTCACTTTTCTTAGAAATCAATTTTAAACTTCAAATGTATTTAGTTAAACTTATCTCTTTTTCTTACTTTTCTTCTTCACTTTTCTTAGAAATCAATTTTAAACTTCAAATGTATTTAGTTAAACTGATCTCTTTTTCTTACTTTTCTTCTTCACTTTTCTTAGAAATCAATTTTAAACTTCAAATGTATTTAGTTAAACTGATCTCTTTTTCTTACTTTTCTTCTTCACTTTTCTTAGAAATCAATTTTAAACTTCAAATGTATTTAGTTAAACTGATCTCTTTTTCTTACTTTTCTTCTTCACTTTTCTTAGAAATCAATTTTAAACTTCAAATGTATTTAGTTAAACTGATCTCTTTTTCTTAACTTTTCTTCTTCACTTTTCTTAGAAATCAATTTTAAAATTCAAATGTATTTAGTTAAACTGATCTCTTTTTCTTACTTTTCTTCTTCACTTTTCTTAGAAATCAATTTTAAACTTCAAATGTATTTAGTTAAACTGATCTCTTTTTCTTACTTTTCTTCTTCACTTTTCTTAGAAATCAATTTTAAACTTCAAATGTATTTAGTTAAACTGATCTCTTTTTCTTACTTTTCTTCTTCACTTTTCTTAGAAATCAATTTTAAACTTCAAATGTATTTAGTTAAACTGATCTTTTTTTCTTAACTTTTCTTCTTCACTTTTTTTGGAAGTGAATTTTAAACTTCAAAAGTATTTAGATAAACTGAACTCTTTTTCTTACTTTTCTTCTTCACTTTTCTTAGAAATCAATTTTAAACTTCAAATGTATTTAGTTAAACTGATCTCTTTTTCTTACTTTTCTTCTTCACTTTTCTTAGAAATCAATTTTAAATTTCAAATGTATTTAGTTAAACTGATCTCTTTTTCTTACTTTTCTAATTCACTATTCTTAGAAATCAATTTTAAATTTCAAATGTATTTAGTTAAACTGATCTCTTTTTCTTACTTTTCTTCTTCACTTTTCTTAGAAATCAATTTTAAATTTCAAATGTATTTAGTTAAACTGATCTCTTTTTCTTACTTTTCTTCTTCACTTTTCTTAGAAATCAATTTTAAATTTCAAATGTATTTAGTTAAACTGATCTATTTTTCTTAACTTTTCTTCTTCACTTTTCTTAGAAATCAATTTTAAACTTCAAATGTATTTAGTTAAACTGATCTCTTTTTCTTAACTTTTCTTCTTCACTTTTCTTAGAAATCAATTTTAAACTTCAAATGTATTTAGTTAAACTGAACTCTTTTTCTTACTTTTCTTCTTCACTTTTCTTAGAAATCAATTTTAAAATTCAAATGTATTTAGTTAAACTGATCTCTTTTTCTTACTTTTCTTCTTCACTTTTCTTAGAAATCAATTTTAAACTTCAAATGTATTTAGTTAAACTGATCTCTTTTTCTTACTTTTCTTCTTCACTTTTCTTAGAAATCAATTTTAAACTTCAAATGTATTTAGTTAAACTGATCTCTTTTTCTTACTTTTCTTCTTCACTTTTCTTAGAAATCAATTTTAAACTTCAAATGTATTTAGTTAAACTGATCTCTTTTCCTTACTTTTCTTCTTCACTTTTCTTAGAAATCAATTTTAAACTTCAAATGTATTTAGTTAAACTGATCTCTTTTTCTTACTTTTCTTCTTCACTTTTCTTAGAAATCAATTTTAAACTTCAAATGTATTTAGTTAAACTGATCTCTTTTTCTTACTTTTCTTCTTCACTTTTCTTAGAAATCAATTTTAAACTTCAAATGTATTTAGTTAAACTGATCTCTTTTTCTTACTTTTCTTCTTCACTTTTCTTGGAAATCAATTTTAAATTTCAAATGTATTTAGTTAAACTGATCTCTTTTTCTTACTTTTCTTCTTCACTTTTCTTAGAAATCAATTTTAAACTTCAAATGTATTTAGTTAAACTGATCTCTTTTTCTTACTTTTCTAATTCACTATTCTTAGAAATCAATTTTAAACTTCAAATGTATTTAGTTAAACTGATCTCTTTTTCTTACTTTTCTTCTTCACTTTTCTTAGAAATCAATTTTAAACTTCAAATGTATTTAGTTAAACTGATCTCTTTTTCTTACTTTTCTTCTTCACTTTTCTTAGAAATCAATTTTAAACTTCAAATGTATTTAGTTAAACTGATCTCTTTTTCTTACTTTTCTTCTTCACTTTTCTTAGAAATCAATTTTAAACTTCAAATGTATTTAGTTAAACTGATCTCTTTTTCTTACTTTTCTTCTTCACTTTTCTTAGAAATCAATTTTAAACTTCAAATGTATTTAGTTAAACTGATCTCTTTTTCTTAACTTTTCTTCTTCACTTTTCTTAGAAATCAATTTTAAAATTCAAATGTATTTAGTTAAACTGATCTCTTTTTCTTACTTTTCTTCTTCACTTTTCTTAGAAATCAATTTTAAACTTCAAATGTATTTAGTTAAACTGATCTCTTTTTCTTACTTTTCTTCTTCACTTTTCTTAGAAATCAATTTTAAACTTCAAATGTATTTAGTTAAACTGATCTCTTTTTCTTACTTTTCTTCTTCACTTTTCTTAGAAATCAATTTTAAACTTCAAATGTATTTAGTTAAACTGATCTTTTTTTCTTAACTTTTCTTCTTCACTTTTTTTGGAAGTGAATTTTAAACTTCAAAAGTATTTAGATAAACTGAACTCTTTTTCTTACTTTTCTTCTTCACTTTTCTTAGAAATCAATTTTAAACTTCAAATGTATTTAGTTAAACTGATCTCTTTTTCTTACTTTTCTTCTTCACTTTTCTTAGAAATCAATTTTAAACTTCAAATGTATTTAGTTAAACTGATCTCTTTTTCTTACTTTTCTTCTTCACTTTTCTTAGAAATCAATTTTAAACTTCAAATGTATTTAGTTAAACTGATCTCTTTTTCTTACTTTTCTTCTTCACTTTTCTTAGAAATCAATTTTAAACTTCAAATGTATTTAGTTAAACTGATCTCTTTTTCTTAACTTTTCTTCTTCACTTTTCTTAGAAATCAATTTTAAACTTCAAATGTATTTAGTTAAACTGATCTCTTTTTCTTAACTTTTCTTCTTCACTTTTCTTAGAAATCAATTTTAAAATTCAAATGTATTTAGTTAAACTGATCTCTTTTTCTTACTTTTCTTCTTCACTTTTCTTAGAAATCAATTTTAAACTTCAAATGTATTTAGTTAAACTGATCTCTTTTTCTTACTTTTCTTCTTCACTTTTCTTAGAAATCAATTTTAAACTTCAAATGTATTTAGTTAAACTGATCTCTTTTTCTTACTTTTCTTCTTCACTTTTCTTAGAAATCAATTTTAAACTTCAAATGTATTTAGTTAAACTGATCTTTTTTTCTTAACTTTTCTTCTTCACTTTTTTTGGAAGTGAATTTTAAACTTCAAAAGTATTTAGATAAACTGAACTCTTTTTCTTACTTTTCTTCTTCACTTTTCTTAGAAATCAATTTTAAACTTCAAATGTATTTAGTTAAACTGATCTCTTTTTCTTACTTTTCTTCTTCACTTTTCTTAGAAATCAATTTTAAACTTCAAATGTATTTAGTTAAACTGATCTCTTTTTCTTACTTTTCTTCTTCACTTTTCTTAGAAATCAATTTTAAACTTCAAATGTATTTAGTTAAACTGATCTCTTTTTCTTACTTTTCTTCTTCACTTTTCTTAGAAATCAATTTTAAACTTCAAATGTATTTAGTTAAACTGATCTCTTTTTCTTAACTTTTCTTCTTCACTTTTCTTAGAAATCAATTTTAAAATTCAAATGTATTTAGTTAAACTGATCTCTTTTTCTTACTTTTCTTCTTCACTTTTCTTAGAAATCAATTTTAAACTTCAAATGTATTTAGTTAAACTGATCTCTTTTTCTTACTTTTCTTCTTCACTTTTCTTAGAAATCAATTTTAAACTTCAAATGTATTTAGTTAAACTGATCTCTTTTTCTTACTTTTCTTCTTCACTTTTCTTAGAAATCAATTTTAAACTTCAAATGTATTTAGTTAAACTGATCTCTTTTTCTTACTTTTCTTCTTCACTTTTCTTAGAAATCAATTTTAAACTTCAAATGTATTTAGTTAAACTGATCTTTTTTTCTTAACTTTTCTTCTTCACTTTTTTTGGAAGTGAATTTTAAACTTCAAAAGTATTTAGATAAACTGAACTCTTTTTCTTACTTTTCTTCTTCACTTTTCTTAGAAATCAATTTTAAACTTCAAATGTATTTAGTTAAACTGATCTCTTTTTCTTACTTTTCTTCTTCACTTTTCTTAGAAATCAATTTTAAACTTCAAATGTATTTAGTTAAACTGATCTCTTTTTCTTACTTTTCTTCTTCACTTTTCTTAGAAATCAATTTTAAACTTCAAATGTATTTAGTTAAACTGATCTCTTTTTCTTACTTTTCTTCTTCACTTTTCTTGGAAATCAATTTTAAAATTCAAATGTATTTAGTTAAACTGATCTCTTTTTCTTACTTTTCTTCTTCACTTTTCTTAGAAATCAATTTTAAACTTCAAATGTATTTAGTTAAACTGATCTCTTTTTCTTACTTTTCTTCTTCACTTTTCTTAGAAATCAATTTTAAACTTCAAATGTATTTAGTTAAACTGATCTCTTTTTCTTACTTTTCTTCTTCACTTTTCTTAGAAATCAATTTTAAACTTCAAATGTATTTAGTTAAACTGATCTCTTTTTCTTAACTTTTCTTCTTCACTTTTCTTAGAAATCAATTTTAAACTTCAAATGTATTTAGTTAAACTGATCTCTTTTTCTTACTTTTCTAATTCACTATTCTTAGAAATCAATTTTAAATTTCAAATGTATTTAGTTAAACTGATCTCTTTTTCTTACTTTTCTTCTTCACTTTTCTTAGAAATCAATTTTAAACTTCAAATGTATTTAGTTAAACTGATCTCTTTTTCTTAACTTTTCTTCTTCACTTTTCTTAGAAATCAATTTTAAATTTCAAATGTATTTAGTTAAACTGATCTCTTTTTCTTACTTTTCTTCTTCACTTTTCTTAGAAATCAATTTTAAACTTCAAATGTATTTAGTTAAACTGATCTCTTTTTCTTACTTTTCTTCTTCACTTTTCTTAGAAATCAATTTTAAACTTCAAATGTATTTAGTTAAACTGATCTCTTTTTCTTACTTTTCTTCTTCACTTTTCTTAGAAATCAATTTTAAACTTCAAATGTATTTAGTTAAACTGATCTCTTTTTCTTACTTTTCTTCTTCACTTTTCTTAGAAATCAATTTTAAACTTCAAATGTATTTAGTTAAACTGATCTTTTTTTCTTAACTTTTCTTCTTCACTTTTTTTGGAAGTGAATTTTAAACTTCAAAAGTATTTAGATAAACTGAACTCTTTTTCTTACTTTTCTTCTTCACTTTTCTTAGAAATCAATTTTAAACTTCAAATGTATTTAGTTAAACTGATCTCTTTTTCTTACTTTTCTTCTTCACTTTTCTTAGAAATCAATTTTAAACTTCAAATGTATTTAGTTAAACTGATCTCTTTTTCTTACTTTTCTTCTTCACTTTTCTTAGAAATCAATTTTAAACTTCAAATGTATTTAGTTAAACTGATCTCTTTTTCTTACTTTTCTTCTTCACTTTTCTTAGAAATCAATTTTAAACTTCAAATGTATTTAGTTAAACTGATCTTTTTTTCTTAACTTTTCTTCTTCACTTTTTTTGGAAGTGAATTTTAAACTTCAAAAGTATTTAGATAAACTGAACTCTTTTTCTTACTTTTCTTCTTCACTTTTCTTAGAAATCAATTTTAAACTTCAAATGTATTTAGTTAAACTGATCTCTTTTTCTTACTTTTCTTCTTCACTTTTCTTAGAAATCAATTTTAAACTTCAAATGTATTTAGTTAAACTGATCTCTTTTTCTTACTTTTCTTCTTCACTTTTCTTAGAAATCAATTTTAAACTTCAAATGTATTTAGTTAAACTGATCTCTTTTTCTTACTTTTCTTCTTCACTTTTCTTAGAAATCAATTTTAAACTTCAAATGTATTTAGTTAAACTGATCTCTTTTTCTTAACTTTTCTTCTTCACTTTTCTTAGAAATCAATTTTAAAATTCAAATGTATTTAGTTAAACTGATCTCTTTTTCTTACTTTTCTTCTTCACTTTTCTTAGAAATCAATTTTAAACTTCAAATGTATTTAGTTAAACTGATCTCTTTTTCTTACTTTTCTTCTTCACTTTTCTTAGAAATCAATTTTAAACTTCAAATGTATTTAGTTAAACTGATCTCTTTTTCTTACTTTTCTTCTTCACTTTTCTTAGAAATCAATTTTAAACTTCAAATGTATTTAGTTAAACTGATCTCTTTTTCTTACTTTTCTTCTTCACTTTTCTTAGAAATCAATTTTAAACTTCAAATGTATTTAGTTAAACTGATCTTTTTTTCTTAACTTTTCTTCTTCACTTTTTTTGGAAGTGAATTTTAAACTTCAAAAGTATTTAGATAAACTGAACTCTTTTTCTTACTTTTCTTCTTCACTTTTCTTAGAAATCAATTTTAAACTTCAAATGTATTTAGTTAAACTGATCTCTTTTTCTTACTTTTCTTCTTCACTTTTCTTAGAAATCAATTTTAAACTTCAAATGTATTTAGTTAAACTGATCTCTTTTTCTTACTTTTCTTCTTCACTTTTCTTAGAAATCAATTTTAAACTTCAAATGTATTTAGTTAAACTGATCTCTTTTTCTTACTTTTCTTCTTCACTTTTCTTGGAAATCAATTTTAAAATTCAAATGTATTTAGTTAAACTGATCTCTTTTCTTACTTTTCTTCTTCACTTTTCTTAGAAATCAATTTTAAACTTCAAATGTATTTAGTTAAACTGATCTCTTTTTCTTACTTTTCTTCTTCACTTTTCTTAGAAATCAATTTTAAACTTCAAATGTATTTAGTTAAACTGATCTCTTTTTCTTACTTTTCTAATTCACTATTCTTAGAAATCAATTTTAAATTTCAAATGTATTTAGTTAAACTGATCTCTTTTTCTTACTTTTCTTCTTCACTTTTCTTAGAAATCAATTTTAAACTTCAAATGTATTTAGTTAAACTGATCTCTTTTTCTTAACTTTTCTTCTTCACTTTTCTTAGAAATCAATTTTAAACTTCAAATGTATTTAGTTAAACTGATCTCTTTTTCTTACTTTTCTTCTTCACTTTTCTTAGAAATCAATTTTAAACTTCAAATGTATTTAGTTAAACTGATCTCTTTTTCTTACTTTTCTTCTTCACTTTTCTTAGAAATCAATTTTAAACTTCAAATGTATTTAGTTAAACTGATCTCTTTTTCTTACTTTTCTTCTTCACTTTTCTTAGAAATCAATTTTAAACTTCAAATGTATTTAGTTAAACTGATCTCTTTTTCTTACTTTTCTTCTTCACTTTTCTTAGAAATCAATTTTAAACTTCAAATGTATTTAGTTAAACTGATCTTTTTTTCTTAACTTTTCTTCTTCACTTTTTTTGGAAGTGAATTTTAAACTTCAAAAGTATTTAGTTAAACTGATCTCTTTTTCTTACTTTTCTTCTTCACTTTTCTTAGAAATCAATTTTAAACTTCAAATGTATTTAGTTAAACTGATCTCTTTTTCTTACTTTTCTTCTTCACTTTTCTTAGAAATCAATTTTAAACTTCAAATGTATTTAGTTAAACTGATCTTTTTTTCTTACTTTTCTTCTTCACTTTTCTTAGAAATCAATTTTAAACTTCAAATGTATTTAGTTAAACTGATCTCTTTTTCTTACTTTTCTTCTTCACTTTTCTTAGAAATCAATTTTAAACTTCAAATGTATTTAGTTAAACTGATCTCTTTTTCTTACTTTTCTTCTTCACTTTTCTTAGAAATCAATTTTAAACTTCAAATGTATTTAGTTAAACTGATCTCTTTTTCTTACTTTTCTTCTTCACTTTTCTTAGAAATCAATTTTAAACTTCAAATGTATTTAGTTAAACTGATCTCTTTTTCTTACTTTTCTTCTTCACTTTTCTTAGAAATCAATTTTAAACTTCAAATGTATTTAGTTAAACTGATCTCTTTTTCTTAACTTTTCTTCTTCACTTTTCTTAGAAATCAATTTTAAACTTCAAATGTATTTAGTTAAACTGATCTCTTTTTCTTACTTTTCTAATTCACTATTCTTAGAAATCAATTTTAAATTTCAAATGTATTTAGTTAAACTGATCTCTTTTTCTTACTTTTCTTCTTCACTTTTCTTAGAAATCAATTTTAAACTTCAAATGTATTTAGTTAAACTGATCTCTTTTTCTTACTTTTCTTCTTCACTTTTCTTAGAAATCAATTTTAAATTTCAAAAGTATTTAGATAAACTGAACTCTTTTTCTTACTTTTCTTCTTCACTTTTCTTAGAAATCAATTTTAAACTTCAAATGTATTTAGTTAAACTGATCTCTTTTTCTTACTTTTCTTCTTCACTTTTCTTAGAAATCAATTTTAAATTTCAAATGTATTTAGTTAAACTGATCTCTTTTTCTTACTTTTCTTCTTCACTTTTCTTAGAAATCAATTTTAAACTTCAAATGTATTTAGTTAAACTGATCTCTTTTTCTTACTTTTCTTCTTCACTTTTCTTAGAAATCAATTTTAAACTTCAAATGTATTTAGTTAAACTGATCTTTTTTTCTTAACTTTTCTTCTTCACTTTTTTTGGAAGTGAATTTTAAACTTCAAATGTATTTAGTTAAACTGATCTCTTTTTCTTACTTTTCTTCTTCACTTTTCTTAGAAATCAATTTTAAACTTCAAATGTATTTAGTTAAACTGATCTCTTTTTCTTACTTTTCTTCTTCACTTTTCTTAGAAATCAATTTTAAACTTCAAATGTATTTAGTTAAACTGATCTCTTTTTCTTAACTTTTCTTCTTCACTTTTCTTAGAAATCAATTTTAAACTTCAAATGTATTTAGTTAAACTGATCTCTTTTTCTTACTTTTCTAATTCACTATTCTTAGAAATCAATTTTAAATTTCAAATGTATTTAGTTAAACTGATCTCTTTTTCTTACTTTTCTTCTTCACTTTTCTTAGAAATCAATTTTAAACTTCAAATGTATTTAGTTAAACTGATCTCTTTTTCTTAACTTTTCTTCTTCACTTTTCTTAGAAATCAATTTTAAACTTCAAATGTATTTAGTTAAACTGATCTCTTTTTCTTACTTTTCTTCTTCACTTTTCTTAGAAATCAATTTTAAACTTCAAATGTATTTAGTTAAACTGATCTCTTTTTCTTACTTTTCTTCTTCACTTTTCTTAGAAATCAATTTTAAATTTCAAAAGTATTTAGATAAACTGAACTCTTTTTCTTACTTTTCTTCTTCACTTTTCTTAGAAATCAATTTTAAACTTCAAATGTATTTAGTTAAACTGATCTCTTTTTCTTACTTTTCTTCTTCACTTTTCTTAGAAATCAATTTTAAATTTCAAATGTATTTAGTTAAACTGATCTCTTTTTCTTACTTTTCTTCTTCACTTTTCTTAGAAATCAATTTTAAACTTCAAATGTATTTAGTTAAACTGATCTCTTTTTCTTACTTTTCTTCTTCACTTTTCTTAGAAATCAATTTTAAACTTCAAATGTATTTAGTTAAACTGATCTTTTTTTCTTAACTTTTCTTCTTCACTTTTTTTGGAAGTGAATTTTAAACTTCAAATGTATTTAGTTAAACTGATCTCTTTTTCTTACTTTTCTTCTTCACTTTTCTTAGAAATCAATTTTAAACTTCAAATGTATTTAGTTAAACTGATCTCTTTTTCTTACTTTTCTTCTTCACTTTTCTTAGAAATCAATTTTAAACTTCAAATGTATTTAGTTAAACTGATCTCTTTTTCTTAACTTTTCTTCTTCACTTTTCTTAGAAATCAATTTTAAACTTCAAATGTATTTAGTTAAACTGATCTCTTTTTCTTACTTTTCTAATTCACTATTCTTAGAAATCAATTTTAAATTTCAAATGTATTTAGTTAAACTGATCTCTTTTTCTTACTTTTCTTCTTCACTTTTCTTAGAAATCAATTTTAAACTTCAAATGTATTTAGTTAAACTGATCTCTTTTTCTTAACTTTTCTTCTTCACTTTTCTTAGAAATCAATTTTAAACTTCAAATGTATTTAGTTAAACTGATCTCTTTTTCTTACTTTTCTTCTTCACTTTTCTTAGAAATCAATTTTAAACTTCAAATGTATTTAGTTAAACTGATCTCTTTTTCTTACTTTTCTTCTTCACTTTTCTTAGAAATCAATTTTAAACTTCAAATGTATTTAGTTAAACTGATCTCTTTTTCTTACTTTTCTTCTTCACTTTTCTTAGAAATCAATTTTAAACTTCAAATGTATTTAGTTAAACTGATCTCTTTTTCTTACTTTTCTTCTTCACTTTTCTTAGAAATCAATTTTAAACTTCAAATGTATTTAGTTAAACTGATCTTTTTTTCTTAACTTTTCTTCTTCACTTTTTTTGGAAGTGAATTTTAAACTTCAAAAGTATTTAGATAAACTGAACTCTTTTTCTTACTTTTCTTCTTCACTTTTCTTAGAAATCAATTTTAAACTTCAAATGTATTTAGTTAAACTGATCTCTTTTTCTTACTTTTCTTCTTCACTTTTCTTAGAAATCAATTTTAAACTTCAAATGTATTTAGTTAAACTGATCTTTTTTTCTTAACTTTTCTTCTTCACTTTTTTTGGAAGTGAATTTTAAACTTCAAATGTATTTAGTTAAACTGATCTCTTTTTCTTACTTTTCTTCTTCACTTTTCTTAGAAATCAATTTTAAACTTCAAATGTATTTAGTTAAACTGATCTCTTTTTCTTACTTTTCTTCTTCACTTTTCTTAGAAATCAATTTTAAACTTCAAATGTATTTAGTTAAACTGATCTCTTTTTCTTACTTTTCTTCTTCACTTTTCTTAGAAATCAATTTTAAACTTCAAATGTATTTAGTTAAACTGATCTCTTTTTCTTACTTTTCTTCTTCACTTTTCTTAGAAATCAATTTTAAACTTCAAATGTATTTAGTTAAACTGATCTTTTTTTCTTAACTTTTCTTCTTCACTTTTTTTGGAAGTGAATTTTAAACTTCAAAAGTATTTAGATAAACTGAACTCTTTTTCTTACTTTTCTTCTTCACTTTTCTTAGAAATCAATTTTAAACTTCAAATGTATTTAGTTAAACTGATCTCTTTTTCTTACTTTTCTTCTTCACTTTTCTTAGAAATCAATTTTAAACTTCAAATGTATTTAGTTAAACTGATCTCTTTTTCTTACTTTTCTTCTTCACTTTTCTTAGAAATCAATTTTAAACTTCAAATGTATTTAGTTAAACTGATCTCTTTTTCTTACTTTTCTTCTTCACTTTTCTTGGAAATCAATTTTAAAATTCAAATGTATTTAGTTAAACTGATCTCTTTTTCTTACTTTTCTTCTTCACTTTTCTTAGAAATCAATTTTAAACTTCAAATGTATTTAGTTAAACTGATCTCTTTTTCTTACTTTTCTTCTTCACTTTTCTTAGAAATCAATTTTAAACTTCAAATGTATTTAGTTAAACTGATCTCTTTTTCTTACTTTTCTTCTTCACTTTTCTTAGAAATCAATTTTAAACTTCAAATGTATTTAGTTAAACTGATCTCTTTTTCTTAACTTTTCTTCTTCACTTTTCTTAGAAATCAATTTTAAACTTCAAATGTATTTAGTTAAACTGATCTCTTTTTCTTACTTTTCTAATTCACTATTCTTAGAAATCAATTTTAAATTTCAAATGTATTTAGTTAAACTGATCTCTTTTTCTTACTTTTCTTCTTCACTTTTCTTAGAAATCAATTTTAAACTTCAAATGTATTTAGTTAAACTGATCTCTTTTTCTTAACTTTTCTTCTTCACTTTTCTTAGAAATCAATTTTAAACTTCAAATGTATTTAGTTAAACTGATCTCTTTTTCTTACTTTTCTTCTTCACTTTTCTTAGAAATCAATTTTAAACTTCAAATGTATTTAGTTAAACTGATCTCTTTTTCTTACTTTTCTTCTTCACTTTTCTTAGAAATCAATTTTAAACTTCAAATGTATTTAGTTAAACTGATCTCTTTTTCTTACTTTTCTTCTTCACTTTTCTTAGAAATCAATTTTAAACTTCAAATGTATTTAGTTAAACTGATCTCTTTTTCTTACTTTTCTTCTTCACTTTTCTTAGAAATCAATTTTAAACTTCAAATGTATTTAGTTAAACTGATCTTTTTTTCTTAACTTTTCTTCTTCACTTTTTTTGGAAGTGAATTTTAAACTTCAAAAGTATTTAGATAAACTGAACTCTTTTTCTTACTTTTCTTCTTCACTTTTCTTAGAAATCAATTTTAAACTTCAAATGTATTTAGTTAAACTGATCTCTTTTTCTTACTTTTCTTCTTCACTTTTCTTAGAAATCAATTTTAAACTTCAAATGTATTTAGTTAAACTGATCTTTTTTTCTTAACTTTTCTTCTTCACTTTTTTTGGAAGTGAATTTTAAACTTCAAATGTATTTAGTTAAACTGATCTCTTTTTCTTACTTTTCTTCTTCACTTTTCTTAGAAATCAATTTTAAACTTCAAATGTATTTAGTTAAACTGATCTCTTTTTCTTACTTTTCTTCTTCACTTTTCTTAGAAATCAATTTTAAACTTCAAATGTATTTAGTTAAACTGATCTCTTTTTCTTACTTTTCTTCTTCACTTTTCTTAGAAATCAATTTTAAACTTCAAATGTATTTAGTTAAACTGATCTCTTTTTCTTACTTTTCTTCTTCACTTTTCTTAGAAATCAATTTTAAACTTCAAATGTATTTAGTTAAACTGATCTCTTTTTCTTAACTTTTCTTCTTCACTTTTCTTAGAAATCAATTTTAAACTTCAAATGTATTTAGTTAAACTGATCTCTTTTTCTTACTTTTCTAATTCACTATTCTTAGAAATCAATTTTAAATTTCAAATGTATTTAGTTAAACTGATCTCTTTTTCTTACTTTTCTTCTTCACTTTTCTTAGAAATCAATTTTAAACTTCAAATGTATTTAGTTAAACTGATCTCTTTTTCTTACTTTTCTTCTTCACTTTTCTTAGAAATCAATTTTAAATTTCAAAAGTATTTAGATAAACTGATCTCTTTTTCTTACTTTTCTTCTTCACTTTTCTTAGAAATCAATTTTAAACTTCAAATGTATTTAGTTAAACTGATCTTTTTTTCTTACTTTTCTTCTTCACTTTTCTTAGAAATCAATTTTAAATTTCAAATGTATTTAGTTAAACTGATCTCTTTTTCTTACTTTTCTTCTTCACTTTTCTTAGAAATCAATTTTAAACTTCAAATGTATTTAGTTAAACTGATCTTTTTTTCTTACTTTTCTTCTTCACTTTTCTTAGAAATCAATTTTAAACTTCAAATGTATTTAGTTAAACTGATCTCTTTTTCTTACTTTTCTTCTTCACTTTTCTTAGAAATCAATTTTAAACTTCAAATGTATTTAGTTAAACTGATCTCTTTTTCTTACTTTTCTTCTTCACTTTTCTTAGAAATCAATTTTAAACTTCAAATGTATTTAGTTAAACTGATCTTTTTTTCTTACTTTTCTTCTTCACTTTTCTTTGAAATCAATTTTAAACTTCAAATGTATTTAGTTAAACTGATCTCTTTTTCTTACTTTTCTTCTTCACTTTTCTTAGAAATCAATTTTAAACTTCAAATGTATTTAGTTAAACTGATCTCTTTTTCTTACTTTTCTTCTTCACTTTTCTTAGAAATCAATTTTAAACTTCAAATGTATTTAGTTAAACTGATCTCTTTTTCTTACTTTTCTTCTTCACTTTTCTTAGAAATCAATTTTAAACTTCAAATGTATTTAGTTAAACTGATCTTTTTTTCTTAACTTTTCTTCTTCACTTTTTTTGGAAGTGAATTTTAAACTTCAAAAGTATTTAGATAAACTGAACTCTTTTTCTTACTTTTCTTCTTCACTTTTCTTAGAAATCAATTTTAAACTTCAAATGTATTTAGATAAACTGATCTCTTTTTCTTACTTTTCTTCTTCACTTTTCTTAGAAATCAATTTTAAACTTCAAATGTATTTAGTTAAACTGATCTCTTTTTCTTACTTTTCTTCTTCACTTTTCTTAGAAATCAATTTTAAATTTCAAAAGTATTTAGATAAACTGATCTCTTTTTCTTACTTTTCTTCTTCACTTTTCTTAGAAATCAATTTTAAACTTCAAATGTATTTAGTTAAACTGATCTATTTTTCTTACTTTTCTTCTTCACTTTTCTTAGAAATCAATTTTAAACTTCAAATGTATTTAGTTAAACTGATCTTTTTTTCTTAACTTTTCTTCTTCACTTTTTTTGGAAGTGAATTTTAAACTTCAAAAGTATTTAGATAAACTGAACTCTTTTTCTTACTTTTCTTCTTCACTTTTCTTAGAAATCAATTTTAAACTTCAAATGTATTTAGATAAACTGATCTCTTTTTCTTACTTTTCTTCTTCACTTTTCTTAGAAATCAATTTTAAACTTCAAATGTATTTAGTTAAACTGATCTCTTTTTCTTAACTTTTCTTCTTCACTTTTTTTGGAAGTGAATTTTAAACTTCAAAAGTATTTAGTTAAACTGATCTCTTTTTCTTACTTTTCTTCTTCACTTTTCTTAGAAATCAATTTTAAACTTCAAATGTATTTAGTTAAACTGATCTCTTTTTCTTACTTTTCTTCTTCACTTTTTTTGGAAGTGAATTTTAAACTTCAAAAGTATTTAGATAAACTGAACTCTTTTTCTTACTTTTCTTCTTCACTTTTCTTAGAAATCAATTTTAAACTTCAAATGTATTTAGTTAAACTGATCTCTTTTTCTTACTTTTCTTCTTCACTTTTCTTAGAAATCAATTTTAAACTTCAAAAGTATTTAGATAAACTGAACTCTTTTTCTTACTTTTCTTCTTCACTTTTCTTAGAAATCAATTTTAAAATTCAAATGTATTTAGTTAAACTGATCTTTTTTTCTTAACTTTTCTTCTTCACTTTTTTTGGAAGTGAATTTTAAACTTCAAAAGTATTTAGATAAACTGAACTCTTTTTCTTACTTTTCTTCTTCACTTTTCTTAGAAATCAATTTTAAACTTCAAAAGTATTTAGATAAACTGAACTCTTTTTCTTACTTTTCTTCTTCACTTTTCTTAGAAATCAATTTTAAAATTCAAATGTATTTAGTTAAACTGATCTCTTTTTCTTACTTTTCTTCTTCACTTTTCTTAGAAATCAATTTTAAAATTCAAATGTATTTAGTTAAACTGATCTCTTTTTCTTACTTTTCTTCTTCACTTTTCTTAGAAATCAATTTTAAACTTCAAATGTATTTAGTTAAACTGATCTCTTTTTCTTACTTTTCTTCTTCACTTTTCTTAGAAATCAATTTTAAACTTCAAATGTATTTAGTTAAACTGATCTCTTTTTCTTACTTTTCTTCTTCACTTTTCTTAGAAATCAATTTTAAACTTCAAATGTATTTAGTTAAACTGATCTCTTTTTCTTACTTTTCTTCTTCACTTTTCTTAGAAATCAATTTTAAACTTCAAATGTATTTAGTTAAACTGATCTTTTTTTCTTACTTTTCTTCTTCACTTTTCTTAGAAATCAATTTTAAACTTCAAATGTATTTAGTTAAACTGATCTCTTTTTCTTACTTTTCTTCTTCACTTTTCTTAGAAATCAATTTTAAACTTCAAATGTATTTAGTTAAACTGATCTTTTTTTCTTACTTTTCTTCTTCACTTTTCTTAGAAATCAATTTTAAACTTCAAATGTATTTAGTTAAACTGATCTCTTTTTCTTACTTTTCTTCTTCACTTTTCTTAGAAATCAATTTTAAACTTCAAATGTATTTAGTTAAACTGATCTCTTTTTCTTACTTTTCTTCTTCACTTTTCTTAGAAATCAATTTTAAACTTCAAATGTATTTAGTTAAACTGATCTTTTTTTCTTACTTTTCTTCTTCACTTTTCTTTGAAATCAATTTTAAACTTCAAATGTATTTAGTTAAACTGATCTCTTTTTCTTACTTTTCTTCTTCACTTTTCTTAGAAATCAATTTTAAATTTCAAATGTATTTAGTTAAACTGATCTCTTTTTCTTAACTTTTCTTCTTCACTTTTCTTGGAAAACAATTTTAAATTTCAAATGTATTTAGTTAAACTGATCTCTTTTTCTTACTTTTCTTCTTCACTTTTCTTAGAAATCAATTTTAAAATTCAAATGTATTTAGTTAAACTGATCTCTTTTTCTTACTTTTCTTCTTCACTTTTCTTAGAAATCAATTTTAAACTTCAAATGTATTTAGTTAAACTGATCTCTTTTTCTTACTTTTCTTCTTCACTTTTCTTAGAAATCAATTTTAAAATTCAAATGTATTTAGTTAAACTGATCTCTTTTTCTTACTTTTCTTCTTCACTTTTCTTAGAAATCAATTTTAAACTTCAAATGTATTTAGTTAAACTGATCTCTTTTTCTTACTTTTCTTCTTCACTTTTCTTAGAAATCAATTTTAAACTTCAAATGTATTTAGTTAAACTGATCTCTTTTTCTTACTTTTCTTCTTCACTTTTCTTAGAAATCAATTTTAAACTTCAAATGTATTTAGTTAAACTGATCTTTTTTTCTTACTTTTCTTCTTCACTTTTCTTAGAAATCAATTTTAAACTTCAAATGTATTTAGTTAAACTGATCTCTTTTTCTTACTTTTCTTCTTCACTTTTCTTAGAAATCAATTTTAAATTTCAAATGTATTTAGTTAAACTGATCTCTTTTTCTTACTTTTCTTCTTCACTTTTTTTGGAAGTGAATTTTAAACTTCAAAAGTATTTAGATAAACTGAACTCTTTTTCTTACTTTTCTTCTTCACTTTTCTTAGAAATCAATTTTAAACTTCAAATGTATTTAGTTAAACTGATCTCTTTTTCTTACTTTTCTTCTTCACTTTTCTTAGAAATCAATTTTAAACTTCAAATGTATTTAGTTAAACTGATCTCTTTTTCTTACTTTTCTTCTTCACTTTTCTTAGAAATCAATTTTAAACTTCAAATGTATTTAGTTAAACTGATCTCTTTTTCTTACTTTTCTTCTTCACTTTTCTTGGAAATCAATTTTAAATTTCAAATGTATTTAGTTAAACTGATCTCTTTTTCTTACTTTTCTTCTTCACTTTTCTTAGAAATCAATTTTAAACTTCAAATGTATTTAGTTAAACTGATCTCTTTTTCTTAACTTTTCTTCTTCACTTTTCTTAGAAATCAATTTTAAAATTCAAATGTATTTAGTTAAACTGATCTCTTTTTCTTACTTTTCTAATTCACTATTCTTAGAAATCAATTTTAAACTTCAAATGTATTTAGTTAAACTGATCTCTTTTTCTTACTTTTCTTCTTCACTTTTCTTGGAAATCAATTTTAAACTTCAAATGTATTTAGTTAAACTGATCTCTTTTTCTTACTTTTCTTCTTCACTTTTCTTAGAAATCAATTTTAAACTTCAAATGTATTTAGTTAAACTGATCTATTTTTCTTAACTTTTCTTCTTCACTTTTCTTAGAAATCAATTTTAGACTTCAAATGTATTTAGTTAAACTGATCTCTTTTTCTTAACTTTTCTTCTTCACTTTTTTTGGAAGTGAATTTTAAACTTCAAAAGTATTTAGATAAACTGAACTCTTTTTCTTACTTTTCTTCTTCACTTTTCTTAGAAATCAATTTTAAACTTCAAATGTATTTAGATAAACTGATCTCTTTTTCTTACTTTTCTTCTTCACTTTTCTTAGAAATCAATTTTAAACTTCAAATGTATTTAGTTAAACTGATCTCTTTTTCTTACTTTTCTAATTCACTATTCTTAGAAATCAATTTTAAATTTCAAATGTATTTAGTTAAACTGATCTTTTTTTCTTACTTTTCTTCTTCACTTTTCTTAGAAATCAATTTTAAACTTCAAATGTATTTAGATAAACTGAACTCTTTTTCTTACTTTTCTTCTTCACTTTTCTTAGAAATCAATTTTAAACTTCAAATGTATTTAGTTAAACTGATCTCTTTTTCTTACTTTTCTTCTTCACTTTTCTTAGAAATCAATTTTAAACTTCAAATGTATTTAGTTAAACTGATCTTTTTTTCTTAACTTTTCTTCTTCACTTTTTTTGGAAGTGAATTTTAAACTTCAAAAGTATTTAGATAAACTGAACTCTTTTTCTTACTTTTCTTCTTCACTTTTCTTAGAAATCAATTTTAAACTTCAAATGTATTTAGATAAACTGATCTCTTTTTCTTACTTTTCTTCTTCACTTTTCTTAGAAATCAATTTTAAACTTCAAATGTATTTAGTTAAACTGATCTATTTTTCTTAACTTTTCTTCTTCACTTTTTTTGGAAGTGAATTTTAAACTTCAAAAGTATTTAGTTAAACTGATCTCTTTTTCTTACTTTTCTTCTTCACTTTTCTTAGAAATCAATTTTAAACTTCAAATGTATTTAGTTAAACTGATCTTTTTTTCTTAACTTTTCTTCTTCACTTTTTTTGGAAGTGAATTTTAAACTTCAAAAGTATTTAGATAAACTGAACTCTTTTTCTTACTTTTCTTCTTCACTTTTCTTAGAAATCAATTTTAAACTTCAAATGTATTTAGATAAACTGATCTCTTTTTCTTACTTTTCTTCTTCACTTTTCTTAGAAATCAATTTTAAACTTCAAATGTATTTAGTTAAACTGATCTATTTTTCTTAACTTTTCTTCTTCACTTTTTTTGGAAGTGAATTTTAAACTTCAAAAGTATTTAGTTAAACTGATCTCTTTTTCTTACTTTTCTTCTTCACTTTTCTTAGAAATCAATTTTAAACTTCAAATGTATTTAGTTAAACTGATCTCTTTTTCTTACTTTTCTTCTTCACTTTTTTTGGAAGTGAATTTTAAACTTCAAAAGTATTTAGATAAACTGAACTCTTTTTCTTACTTTTCTTCTTCACTTTTCTTAGAAATCAATTTTAAACTTCAAATGTATTTAGTTAAACTGATCTCTTTTTCTTACTTTTCTTCTTCACTTTTCTTAGAAATCAATTTTAAACTTCAAAAGTATTTAGATAAACTGAACTCTTTTTCTTACTTTTCTTCTTCACTTTTCTTAGAAATCAATTTTAAAATTCAAATGTATTTAGTTAAACTGATCTTTTTTTCTTAACTTTTCTTCTTCACTTTTTTTGGAAGTGAATTTTAAACTTCAAAAGTATTTAGATAAACTGAACTCTTTTTCTTACTTTTCTTCTTCACTTTTCTTAGAAATCAATTTTAAACTTCAAATGTATTTAGATAAACTGATCTCTTTTTCTTACTTTTCTTCTTCACTTTTCTTAGAAATCAATTTTAAACTTCAAATGTATTTAGTTAAACTGATCTCTTTTTCTTACTTTTCTTCTTCACTTTTCTTAGAAATCAATTTTAAACTTCAAATGTATTTAGTTAAACTGATCTCTTTTTCTTACTTTTCTTCTTCACTTTTCTTAGAAATCAATTTTAAACTTCAAATGTATTTAGTTAAACTGATCTCTTTTTCTTACTTTTCTTCTTCACTTTTTTTGGAAGTGAATTTTAAACTTCAAAAGTATTTAGATAAACTGAACTCTTTTTCTTACTTTTCTTCTTCACTTTTCTTAGAAATCAATTTTAAACTTCAAATGTATTTAGTTAAACTGATCTCTTTTTCTTACTTTTCTTCTTCACTTTTCTTAGAAATCAATTTTAAATTTCAAATGTATTTAGTTAAACTGATCTATTTTTCTTAACTTTTCTTCTTCACTTTTCTTAGAAATCAATTTTAAACTTCAAATGTATTTAGTTAAACTGATCTCTTTTTCTTACTTTTCTTCTTCACTTTTCTTAGAAATCAATTTTAAACTTCAAATGTATTTAGTTAAACTGATCTTTTTTTCTTACTTTTCTTCTTCACTTTTCTTAGAAATCAATTTTAAACTTCAAATGTATTTAGTTAAACTGATCTCTTTTTCTTACTTTTCTTCTTCACTTTTCTTAGAAATCAATTTTAAACTTCAAATGTATTTAGTTAAACTGATCTCTTTTTCTTACTTTTCTTCTTCACTTTTCTTAGAAATCAATTTTAAACTTCAAATGTATTTAGTTAAACTGATCTCTTTTTCTTACTTTTCTTCTTCACTTTTCTTAGAAATCAATTTTAAACTTCAAATGTATTTAGTTAAACTGATCTCTTTTTCTTACTTTTCTTCTTCACTTTTCTTAGAAATCAATTTTAAACTTCAAATGTATTTAGTTAAACTGATCTCTTTTTCTTACTTTTCTTCTTCACTTTTCTTAGAAATCAATTTTAAATTTCAAATGTATTTAGTTAAACTGATCTATTTTTCTTAACTTTTCTTCTTCACTTTTCTTAGAAATCAATTTTAAACTTCAAATGTATTTAGTTAAACTGATCTCTTTTTCTTACTTTTCTTCTTCACTTTTCTTAGAAATCAATTTTAAACTTCAAATGTATTTAGTTAAACTGATCTTTTTTTCTTAACTTTTCTTCTTCACTTTTCTTAGAAATCAATTTTAAACTTCAAAAGTATTTAGATAAACTGAACTCTTTTTCTTACTTTTCTTCTTCACTTTTCTTAGAAATCAATTTTAAACTTCAAATGTATTTAGTTAAACTGATCTCTTTTTCTTACTTTTCTTCTTCACTTTTCTTAGAAATCAATTTTAAACTTCAAATGTATTTAGTTAAACTGATCTCTTTTTCTTACTTTTCTTCTTCACTTTTCTTAGAAATCAATTTTAAACTTCAAATGTATTTAGTTAAACTGATCTCTTTTTCTTACTTTTCTTCTTCACTTTTCTTAGAAATCAATTTTAAACTTCAAATGTATTTAGTTAAACTGATCTCTTTTTCTTACTTTTCTTCTTCACTTTTCTTAGAAATCAATTTTAAACTTCAAATGTATTTAGTTAAACTGATCTCTTTTTCTTACTTTTCTTCTTCACTTTTTTTGGAAGTGAATTTTAAACTTCAAAAGTATTTAGATAAACTGAACTCTTTTTCTTACTTTTCTTCTTCACTTTTCTTAGAAATCAATTTTAAACTTCAAATGTATTTAGTTAAACTGATCTCTTTTTCTTACTTTTCTTCTTCACTTTTCTTAGAAATCAATTTTAAACTTCAAATGTATTTAGTTAAACTGATCTCTTTTTCTTACTTTTCTTCTTCACTTTTTTTGGAAGTGAATTTTAAACTTCAAAAGTATTTAGATAAACTGAACTCTTTTTCTTACTTTTCTTCTTCACTTTTCTTAGAAATCAATTTTAAACTTCAAATGTATTTAGTTAAACTGATCTCTTTTTCTTACTTTTCTTCTTCACTTTTCTTAGAAATCAATTTTAAACTTCAAAAGTATTTAGATAAACTGAACTCTTTTTCTTACTTTTCTTCTTCACTTTTCTTAGAAATCAATTTTAAACTTCAAATGTATTTAGTTAAACTGATCTCTTTTTCTTACTTTTCTTCTTCACTTTTCTTAGAAATCAATTTTAAACTTCAAATGTATTTAGTTAAACTGATCTCTTTTTCTTACTTTTCTTCTTCACTTTTTTTGGAAGTGAATTTTAAACTTCAAAAGTATTTAGATAAACTGAACTCTTTTTCTTACTTTTCTTCTTCACTTTTCTTAGAAATCAATTTTAAACTTCAAATGTATTTAGTTAAACTGATCTCTTTTTCTTACTTTTCTTCTTCACTTTTCTTAGAAATCAATTTTAAACTTCAAATGTATTTAGTTAAACTGATCTCTTTTTCTTACTTTTCTTCTTCACTTTTTTTGGAAGTGAATTTTAAACTTCAAAAGTATTTAGATAAACTGAACTCTTTTTCTTACTTTTCTTCTTCACTTTTCTTAGAAATCAATTTTAAACTTCAAATGTATTTAGTTAAACTGATCTCTTTTTCTTACTTTTCTTCTTCACTTTTCTTAGAAATCAATTTTAAACTTCAAAAGTATTTAGATAAACTGAACTCTTTTTCTTACTTTTCTTCTTCACTTTTCTTAGAAATCAATTTTAAAATTCAAATGTATTTAGTTAAACTGATCTTTTTTTCTTAACTTTTCTTCTTCACTTTTTTTGGAAGTGAATTTTAAACTTCAAAAGTATTTAGATAAACTGAACTCTTTTTCTTACTTTTCTTCTTCACTTTTCTTAGAAATCAATTTTAAACTTCAAATGTATTTAGATAAACTGATCTCTTTTTCTTACTTTTCTTCTTCACTTTTCTTAGAAATCAATTTTAAACTTCAAATGTATTTAGTTAAACTGATCTCTTTTTCTTAACTTTTCTTCTTCACTTTTTTTGGAAGTGAATTTTAAACTTCAAAAGTATTTAGTTAAACTGATCTCTTTTTCTTACTTTTCTTCTTCACTTTTCTTAGAAATCAATTTTAAACTTCAAATGTATTTAGTTAAACTGATCTCTTTTTCTTACTTTTCTTCTTCACTTTTTTTGGAAGTGAATTTTAAACTTCAAAAGTATTTAGATAAACTGAACTCTTTTTCTTACTTTTCTTCTTCACTTTTCTTAGAAATCAATTTTAAAATTCAAATGTATTTAGTTAAACTGATCTCTTTTTCTTACTTTTCTTCTTCACTTTTCTTAGAAATCAATTTTAAATTTCAAATGTATTTAGTTAAACTGATCTATTTTTCTTAACTTTTCTTCTTCACTTTTCTTAGAAATCAATTTTAAACTTCAAATGTATTTAGTTAAACTGATCTCTTTTTCTTACTTTTCTTCTTCACTTTTCTTAGAAATCAATTTTAAACTTCAAATGTATTTAGTTAAACTGATCTTTTTTTCTTACTTTTCTTCTTCACTTTTCTTAGAAATCAATTTTAAACTTCAAATGTATTTAGTTAAACTGATCTCTTTTTCTTACTTTTCTTCTTCACTTTTCTTAGAAATCAATTTTAAACTTCAAATGTATTTAGTTAAACTGATCTCTTTTTCTTACTTTTCTTCTTCACTTTTCTTAGAAATCAATTTTAAACTTCAAATGTATTTAGTTAAACTGATCTCTTTTTCTTACTTTTCTTCTTCACTTTTCTTAGAAATCAATTTTAAACTTCAAATGTATTTAGTTAAACTGATCTCTTTTTCTTACTTTTCTTCTTCACTTTTCTTAGAAATCAATTTTAAACTTCAAATGTATTTAGTTAAACTGATCTCTTTTTCTTACTTTTCTTCTTCACTTTTCTTAGAAATCAATTTTAAACTTCAAATGTATTTAGTTAAACTGATCTCTTTTTCTTAACTTTTCTTCTTCACTTTTCTTAGAAATCAATTTTAAACTTCAAAAGTATTTAGTTAAACTGATCTCTTTTTCTTACTTTTCTTCTTCACTTTTCTTAGAAATCAATTTTAAACTTCAAATGTATTTAGTTAAACTGATCTTTTTTTCTTACTTTTCTTCTTCACTTTTCTTAGAAATCAATTTTAAACTTCAAATGTATTTAGTTAAACTGATCTCTTTTTCTTACTTTTCTTCTTCACTTTTCTTAGAAATCAATTTTAAAATTCAAATGTATTTAGTTAAACTGATCTCTTTTTCTTACTTTTCTTCTTCACTTTTCTTAGAAATCAATTTTAAACTTCAAATGTATTTAGTTAAACTGATCTTTTTTTCTTACTTTTCTTCTTCACTTTTCTTAGAAATCAATTTTAAACTTCAAATGTATTTAGTTAAACTGATCTCTTTTTCTTACTTTTCTTCTTCACTTTTCTTAGAAATCAATTTTAAACTTCAAATGTATTTAGTTAAACTGATCTTTTTTTCTTACTTTTCTTCTTCACTTTTCTTAGAAATCAATTTTAAACTTCAAATGTATTTAGTTAAACTGATCTCTTTTTCTTAACTTTTCTTCTTCACTTTTCTTAGAAATCAATTTTAAACTTCAAATGTATTTAGTTAAACTGATCTCTTTTTCTTACTTTTCTTCTTCACTTTTCTTAGAAATCAATTTTAAACTTCAAATGTATTTAGTTAAACTGATCTCTTTTTCTTACTTTTCTTCTTCACTTTTCTTAGAAATCAATTTTAAACTTCAAATGTATTTAGTTAAACTGATCTCTTTTTCTTAACTTTTCTTCTTCACTTTTCTTAGAAATCAATTTTAAAATTCAAATGTATTTAGTTAAACTGATCTCTTTTTCTTACTTTTCTTCTTCACTTTTCTTAGAAATCAATTTTAAACTTCAAATGTATTTAGATAAACTGAACTCTTTTTCTTACTTTTCTTCTTCACTTTTCTTAGAAATCAATTTTAAACTTCAAATGTATTTAGTTAAACTGATCTCTTTTTCTTACTTTTCTTCTTCACTTTTCTTAGAAATCAATTTTAAATTTCAAATGTATTTAGTTAAACTGATCTCTTTTTCTTACTTTTCTTCTTCACTTTTCTTAGAAATCAATTTTAAACTTCAAATGTATTTAGTTAAACTGATCTTTTTTTCTTAACTTTTCTTCTTCACTTTTCTTAGAAATCAATTTTAAACTTCAAATGTATTTAGTTAAACTGATCTCTTTTTCTTAACTTTTCTTCTTCACTTTTCTTAGAAATCAATTTTAAACTTCAAATGTATTTAGTTAAACTGATCTCTTTTTCTTACTTTTCTTCTTCACTTTTCTTAGAAATCAATTTTAAACTTCAAATGTATTTAGTTAAACTGATCTTTTTTTCTTAACTTTTCTTCTTCACTTTTCTTAGAAATCAATTTTAAACTTCAAATGTATTTAGTTAAACTGATCTTTTTTTCTTACTTTTCTTCTTCACTTTTCTTAGAAATCAATTTTAAACTTCAAATGTATTTAGTTAAACTGATCTTTTTTTCTTACTTTTCTTCTTCACTTTTCTTAGAAATCAATTTTAAACTTCAAATGTATTTAGTTAAACTGATCTCTTTTTCTTACTTTTCTTCTTCACTTTTCTTAGAAATCAATTTTAAACTTCAAATGTATTTAGTTAAACTGATCTCTTTTTCTTACTTTTCTTCTTCACTTTTCTTAGAAATCAATTTTAGATTTCAAATGTATTTAGTTAAACTGATCTCTTTTTCTTACTTTTCTTCTTCACTTTTCTTAGAAATCAATTTTAAATTTCAAATGTATTTAGTTAAACTGATCTATTTTTCTTAACTTTTCTTCTTCACTTTTCTTAGAAATCAATTTTAAATTTCAAATGTATTTAGTTAAACTGATCTCTTTTTCTTACTTTTCTTCTTCACTTTTCTTAGAAATCAATTTTAAACTTCAAATGTATTTAGTTAAACTGATCTTTTTTTCTTACTTTTCTTCTTCACTTTTCTTAGAAATCAATTTTAAACTTCAAATGTATTTAGTTAAACTGATCTCTTTTTC
>CAMPDV010003894.1:0-38200 GCA_946699065.1 Loxodes magnus
AAAAAAGTATATTTTTTGAAGTGTTTTTGAAGTTAGAATACGAAATTTTAATATCAGAGTGAGTCAACAAAGTATGAAAAAAAGTATTTTAATATTTGTAGATAAAAAAAGTATATTTTTTGAAGTGTTTTGAAGTTAGAATACGAAATTTTAATATCAGAGTGAGTCAACAAAGTATGAAAAAAAGTATTTTAATATTTGTAGATAAAAAAAGTATATTTTTTGAAGTGTTTTGAAGTGAGAATACGAAATTTTAATATCAGAGTGAGTCAACAAAGTATGAAAAAAAGTATTTTAATATATTTATATAAAAAAGTATATTTTTTGAAGTGTTTTGAAGTTAGAATACGAAATTTTAATATCAGAGTGAGTCAACAAAGTATGAAAAAAAGTATTTTAATATTTGTAGATAAAAAAAGTATATTTTTTGAAGTGTTTTGAAGTTAGAATACGAAATTTTAATATCAGAGTGAGTCAACAAAGTATGAAAAAAAGTATTTTAATATTTGTAGATAAAAAAAGTATATTTTTTGAAGTGTTTTGAAGTGAGAATACGAAATTTTTAATATCAGAGTGAGTCAACAAAGTATGAAAAAAAGTATTTTAATATTTGTAGATAAAAAAAGTATATTTTTTGAAGTGTTTTGAAGTTAGAATACGAAATTTTAATATCAGAGTGAGTCAACAAAGTATGAAAAAAAGTAGGTTAATATATTTATATAAAAAAGTATATTTTTTGAAGTGTTTTGAAGTTAGAATACGAAATTTTAATATCAGAGTGAGTCAACAAAGTATGAAAAAAAGTATTTTAATATTTGTAGATAAAAAAAGTATATTTTTTGAAGTGTTTTGAAGTTAGAATACGAAATTTTAATATCAGAGTGAGTCAACAAAGTATGAAAAAAAGTAGGTTAATATATTTATATAAAAAAGTATATTTTTTGAAGTGTTTTGAAGTTAGAATACGAAATTTTAATATCAGAGTGAGTCAACAAAGTATGAAAAAAAGTATTTTAATATTTGTAGATAAAAAAAGTATATTTTTTGAAGTGTTTTGAAGTTAGAATACGAAATTTTAATATCAGAGTGAGTCAACAAAGTATGAAAAAAAGTAGGTTAATATATTTATATAAAAAAGTATATTTTTTGAAGTGTTTTGAAGTTAGAATACGAAATTTTAATATCAGAGTGAGTCAACAAAGTATGAAAAAAAAGTATTTTAATATTTGTAGATAAAAAAAGTATATTTTTTGAAGTGTTTTGAAGTGAGAATACGAAATTTTAATATCAGAGTGAGTCAACAAAGTATGAAAAAAAGTATTTTAATATTTGTAGATAAAAAAAGTATATTTTTTTGAAGTGTTTTGAAGTTAGAATACGAAATTTTAATATCAGAGTGAGTCAACAAAGTATGAAAAAAAGTAGGTTAATATATTTATATAAAAAAGTATATTTTTTGAAGTGTTTTGAAGTGAGAATACGAAATTTTAATATCAGAGTGAGTCAACAAAGTATGAAAAAAAGTATTTTAATATTTGTATATAAAAAAAGTATATTTTTTGAAGTGTTTTGAAGTTAGAATACGAAATTTTAATATCAGAGTGAGTCAACAAAGTATGAAAAAAAGTATTTTAATATTTGTAGATAAAAAAAGTATATTTTTTGAAGTGTTTTGAAGTGAGAATACGAAATTTTAATATCAGAGTGAGTCAACAAAGTATGAAAAAAAGTATTTTAATATTTGTATATAAAAAAAGTATATTTTTTGAAGTGTTTTGAAGTGAGAATACGAAATTTTAATATCAGAGTGAGTCAACAAAGTATGAAAAAAAGTATTTTAATATTTGTAGATAAAAAAAGTATATTTTTTGAAGTGTTTTGAAGTGAGAATACGAAATTTTAATATCAGAGTGAGTCAACAAAGTATGAAAAAAAGTATTTTAATATTTGTAGATAAAAAAAGTATATTTTTTGAAGTGTTTTGAAGTGAGAATACGAAATTTTAATATCAGAGTGAGTCAACAAAGTATGAAAAAAAGTAGGTTAATATATTTATATAAAAAAGTATATTTTTTGAAGTGTTTTGAAGTGAGAATACGAAATTTTAATATCAGAGTGAGTCAACAAAGTATGAAAAAAAGTAGGTTAATATATTTATATAAAAAAGCATATTGTTTGAAGTGTTTTGAAGTTAGAATACGAAATTTTAATATCAGAGTGAGTCAACAAAGTATGAAAAAAAGTATTTTAATATTTGTAGATAAAAAAAGTATATTTTTTGAAGTGTTTTGAAGTTAGAATACGAAATTTTAATATCAGAGTGAGTCAACAAAGTATGAAAAAAAGTAGGTTAATATATTTATATAAAAAAGTATATTTTTTGAAGTGTTTTGAAGTTAGAATACGAAATTTTAATATCAGAGTGAGTCAACAAAGTATGAAAAAAAGTATTTTAATATTTGCAGATAAAAAAAGTATATTTTTTGAAGTGTTTTGAAGTTAGAATACGAAATTTTAATATCAGAGTGAGTCAACAAAGTATGAAAAAAAGTAGGTTAATATATTTATATAAAAAAGTATATTTTTTGAAGTGTTTTGAAGTTAGAATACGAAATTTTAATATCAGAGTGAGTCAACAAAGTATGAAAAAAAGTATTTTAATATTTGTAGATAAAAAAAGTATATTTTTTTGAAGTGTTTTGAAGTTAGAATACGAAATTTTAATATCAGAGTGAGTCAACAAAGTATGAAAAAAAGTAGGTTAATATATTTATATAAAAAAGTATATTTTTTGAAGTGTTTTGAAGTGAGAATACGAAATTTTAATATCAGAGTGAGTCAACAAAGTATGAAAAAAAGTATTTTAATATTTGTAGATAAAAAAAGTATATTTTTTGAAGTGTTTTGAAGTGAGAATACGAAATTTTAATATCAGAGTGAGTCAACAAAGTATGAAAAAAAGTATTTTAATATTTGTAGATAAAAAAAGTATATTTTTTGAAGTGTTTTGAAGTGAGAATACGAAATTTTAATATCAGAGTGAGTCAACAAAGTATGAAAAAAAGTAGGTTAATATTTGTAGATAAAAAAAGTATATTTTTTGAAGTGTTTTGAAGTTAGAATACGAAATTTTAATATCAGAGTGAGTCAACAAAGTATAAAAAAAAGTAAGTTAATATTTGTAGAAAAAAAAGTATATTTTTTGAAGTGTTTTGAAGTTAGAATGCGAAATTTTAATATCAGAGTGAGTCAACAAAGTATGAAAAAAAGTATTTTAATATTTGTAGATAAAAAAAGTATATTTTTTGAAGTGTTTTGAAGTGAGAATACGAAATTTTAATATCAGAGTGAGTCAACAAAGTATGAAAAAAAGTATTTTAATATTTGTAGATAAAAAAAGTATATTTTTTGAAGTGTTTTGAAGTGAGAATACGAAATTTTAATATCAGAGTGAGTCAACAAAGTATGAAAAAAAGTATTTTAATATTTGTAGAAAAAAAAGTATATTTTTTGAAGTGTTTTGAAGTTAGAATGCGAAATTTTAATATCAGAGTGAGTCAACAAAGTATGAAAAAAAGTAGGTTAATATATTTATATAAAAAAGCATATTTTTTGAAGTGTTTTGAAGTGAGAATACGAAATTTTAATATCAGAGTGAGTCAACAAAGTATGAAAAAAAGTATTTTAATATTTGTAGATAAAAAAAGTATATTTTTTGAAGTGTTTTGAAGTTAGAATACGAAATTTTAATATCAGAGTGAGTCAACAAAGTATGAAAAAAAGTAGGTTAATATATTTATATAAAAAAGTATATTTTTTGAAGTGTTTTGAAGTTAGAATACGAAATTTTAATATCAGAGTGAGTCAACAAAGTATGAAAAAAAGTATTTTAATATTTGTAGATAAAAAAAGTATATTTTTTGAAGTGTTTTGAAGTTAGAATACGAAATTTTAATATCAGAGTGAGTCAACAAAGTATGAAAAAAAAGTATTTTAATATTTGTAGATAAAAAAAGTATATTTTTTGAAGTGTTTTGAAGTGAGAATACGAAATTTTAATATCAGAGTGAGTCAACAAAGTATGAAAAAAAGTATTTTAATATTTGTAGATAAAAAAAGTATATTTTTTGAAGTGTTTTGAAGTTAGAATACGAAATTTTAATATCAGAGTGAGTCAACAAAGTATGAAAAAAAGTATTTTAATATTTGTAGATAAAAAAAGTATATTTTTTGAAGTGTTTTGAAGTGAGAATACGAAATTTTAATATCAGAGTGAGTCAACAAAGTATGAAAAAAAGTATTTTAATATATTTATATAAAAAAGTATATTTTTTGAAGTGTTTTGAAGTTAGAATACGAAATTTTAATATCAGAGTGAGTCAACAAAGTATGAAAAAAAGTATTTTAATATTTGTAGATAAAAAAAGTATATTTTTTGAAGTGTTTTTAAGTTAGAATACGAAATTTTAATATCAGAGTGAGTCAACAAAGTATGAAAAAAAGTATTTTAATATTTGTAGATAAAAAAAAGTATATTTTTTGAAGTGTTTTGAAGTGAGAATACGAAATTTTAATATCAGAGTGAGTCAACAAAGTATGAAAAAAAGTATTTTAATATATTTATATAAAAAAGTATATTTTTTGAAGTGTTTTGAAGTTAGAATACGAAATTTTTAATATCAGAGTGAGTCAACAAAGTATGAAAAAAAGTATTTTAATATTTGTAGATAAAAAAAGTATATTTTTTGAAGTGTTTTGAAGTTAGAATACGAAATTTTAATATCAGAGTGAGTCAACAAAGTATGAAAAAAAGTATTTTAATATTTGTAGATAAAAAAAGTATATTTTTTGAAGTGTTTTGAAGTTAGAATACGAAATTTTAATATCAGAGTGAGTCAACAAAGTATGAAAAAAAGTATTTTAATATATTTATATAAAAAAAGTATATTTTTTGAAGTGTTTTGAAGTTAGAATACGAAATTTTAATATCAGAGTGAGTCAACAAAGTATGAAAAAAAGTATTTTAATATTTGTAGATAAAAAAAGTATATTTTTTGAAGTGTTTTGAAGTTAGAATACGAAATTTTAATATCAGAGTGAGTCAACAAAGTATGAAAAAAAGTAGGTTAATATATTTATATAAAAAAGTATATTTTTTGAAGTGTTTTGAAGTTAGAATACGAAATTTTAATATCAGAGTGAGTCAACAAAGTATGAAAAAAAGTATTTTAATATTTGTAGATAAAAAAAGCATATTTTTTGAAGTGTTTTGAAGTGAGAATACGAAATTTTAATATCAGAGTGAGTCAACAAAGTATGAAAAAAAGTATTTTAATATTTGTAGATAAAAAAAGTATATTTTTTGAAGTGTTTTGAAGTGAGAATACGAAATTTTAATATCAGAGTGAGTCAACAAAGTATGAAAAAAAGTATTTTAATATTTGTAGATAAAAAAAGTATATTTTTTGAAGTGTTTTGAAGTTAGAATACGAAATTTTAATATCAGAGTGAGTCAACAAAGTATGAAAAAAAGTATTTTAATATTTGTAGATAAAAAAAGTATATTTTTTGAAGTGTTTTGAAGTTAGAATACGAAATTTTAATATCAGAGTGAGTCAACAAAGTATGAAAAAAAGTATTTTAATATTTGTAGATAAAAAAAGTATATTTTTTGAAGTGTTTTGAAGTGAGAATACGAAATTTTAATATCAGAGTGAGTCAACAAAGTATGAAAAAAAGTATTTTAATATTTGTAGATAAAAAAAGTATATTTTTTGAAGTGTTTTGAAGTGAGAATACGAAATTTTAATATCAGAGTGAGTCAACAAAGTATGAAAAAAAGTATTTTAATATTTGTAGATAAAAAAAGTATATTTTTTGAAGTGTTTTGAAGTTAGAATACGAAATTTTAATATCAGAGTGAGTCAACAAAGTATGAAAAAAAGTATTTTAATATTTGTAGATAAAAAAAGTATATTTTTTGAAGTGTTTTGAAGTTAGAATACGAAATTTTAATATCAGAGTGAGTCAACAAAGTATGAAAAAAAGTATTTTAATATTTGTAGATAAAAAAAGTATATTTTTTGAAGTGTTTTGAAGTTAGAATACGAAATTTTAATATCAGAGTGAGTCAACAAAGTATGAAAAAAAGTATTTTAATATATTTATATAAAAAAAGTATATTTTTTGAAGTGTTTTTAAGTTAGAATACGAAATTTTAATATCAGAGTGAGTCAACAAAGTATGAAAAAAAGTATTTTAATATTTGTAGATAAAAAAAGTATATTTTTTGAAATGTTTTGAAGTTAGAATACGAAATTTTAATATCAGAGTGAGTCAACAAAGTATGAAAAAAAGTAGGTTAATATATTTATATAAAAAAGTATATTTTTTGAAGTGTTTTGAAGTTAGAATACGAAATTTTAATATCAGAGTGAGTCAACAAAGTATGAAAAAAAGTATTTTAATATTTGTAGATAAAAAAAGTATATTTTTTGAAGTGTTTTGAAGTTAGAATACGAAATTTTAATATCAGAGTGAGTCAACAAAGTATGAAAAAAAGTATTTTAATATTTGTAGATAAAAAAAGTATATTTTTTGAAGTGTTTTGAAGTTAGAATACGAAATTTTAATATCAGAGTGAGTCAACAAAGTATGAAAAAAAGTATTTTAATATATTTATATAAAAAAAGTATATTTTTTGAAGTGTTTTTAAGTTAGAATACGAAATTTTAATATCAGAGTGAGTCAACAAAGTATGAAAAAAAGTATTTTAATATATTTATATAAAAAAAGTATATTTTTTGAAGTGTTTTGAAGTTAGAATACGAAATTTTAATATCAGAGTGAGTCAACAAAGTATGAAAAAAAGTAGGTTAATATATTTATATAAAAAAGTATATTTTTTGAAGTGTTTTGAAGTTAGAATACGAAATTTTAATATCAGAGTGAGTCAACAAAGTATGAAAAAAAGTATTTTAATATTTGTAGATAAAAAAAGCATATTTTTTGAAGTGTTTTGAAGTGAGAATACGAAATTTTAATATCAGAGTGAGTCAACAAAGTATGAAAAAAAGTATTTTAATATTTGTAGATAAAAAAAGTATATTTTTTGAAGTGTTTTGAAGTTAGAATACGAAATTTTAATATCAGAGTGAGTCAACAAAGTATGAAAAAAAGTATTTTAATATTTGTAGATAAAAAAAGTATATTTTTTGAAGTGTTTTGAAGTTAGAATACGAAATTTTAATATCAGAGTGAGTCAACAAAGTATGAAAAAAAGTATTTTAATATTTGTAGATAAAAAAAGTATATTTTTTGAAGTGTTTTGAAGTGAGAATACGAAATTTTAATATCAGAGTGAGTCAACAAAGTATGAAAAAAAGTATTTTAATATTTGTAGATAAAAAAAGTATATTTTTTGAAGTGTTTTGAAGTGAGAATACGAAATTTTAATATCAGAGTGAGTCAACAAAGTATGAAAAAAAGTATTTTAATATTTGTAGATAAAAAAAGTATATTTTTTGAAGTGTTTTGAAGTTAGAATACGAAATTTTAATATCAGAGTGAGTCAACAAAGTATGAAAAAAAGTATTTTAATATTTGTAGATAAAAAAAGTATATTTTTTGAAGTGTTTTGAAGTTAGAATACGAAATTTTAATATCAGAGTGAGTCAACAAAGTATGAAAAAAAGTATTTTAATATTTGTAGATAAAAAAAGTATATTTTTTGAAGTGTTTTGAAGTTAGAATACGAAATTTTAATATCAGAGTGAGTCAACAAAGTATGAAAAAAAGTATTTTAATATATTTATATAAAAAAAGTATATTTTTTGAAGTGTTTTGAAGTTAGAATACGAAATTTTAATATCAGAGTGAGTCAACAAAGTATGAAAAAAAGTATTTTAATATTTGTAGATAAAAAAAGTATATTTTTTGAAATGTTTTGAAGTTAGAATACGAAATTTTAATATCAGAGTGAGTCAACAAAGTATGAAAAAAAGTATTTTAATATTTGTAGATAAAAAAAGTATATTTTTTGAAATGTTTTGAAGTTAGAATACGAAATTTTAATATCAGAGTGAGTCAACAAAGTATGAAAAAAAGTAGGTTAATATATTTATATAAAAAAGTATATTTTTTGAAGTGTTTTGAAGTTAGAATACGAAATTTTAATATCAGAGTGAGTCAACAAAGTATGAAAAAAAGTATTTTAATATTTGTAGATAAAAAAAGTATATTTTTTGAAGTGTTTTGAAGTTAGAATACAAAATTTTAATATCAGAGTGAGTCAACAAAGTATGAAAAAAAGTATTTTAATATATTTATATAAAAAAGTATATTTTTTGAAGTGTTTTGAAGTTAGAATACGAAATTTTAATATCAGAGTGAGTCAACAAAGTATGAAAAAAAGTATTTTAATATTTGTAGATAAAAAAAGTATATTTTTTGAAGTGTTTTGAAGTTAGAATACGAAATTTTAATATCAGAGTGAGTCAACAAAGTATGAAAAAAAGTATTTTAATATTTGTAGATAAAAAAAGTATATTTTTTGAAGTGTTTTGAAGTTAGAATACGAAATTTTAATATCAGAGTGAGTCAACAAAGTATGAAAAAAAGTATTTTAATATTTGTAGATAAAAAAAGTATATTTTTTGAAGTGTTTTGAAGTGAGAATACGAAATTTTAATATCAGAGTGAGTCAACAAAGTATGAAAAAAAGTATTTTAATATATTTATATAAAAAAAGTATATTTTTTGAAGTGTTTTGAAGTTAGAATACGAAATTTTAATATCAGAGTGAGTCAACAAAGTATGAAAAAAAGTAGGTTAATATATTTATATAAAAAAGTATATTTTTTGAAGTGTTTTGAAGTGAGAATACGAAATTTTAATATCAGAGTGAGTCAACAAAGTATGAAAAAAAGTATTTTAATATTTGTAGATAAAAAAAGTATATTTTTTGAAGTGTTTTGAAGTTAGAATACGAAATTTTAATATCAGAGTGAGTCAACAAAGTATGAAAAAAAGTAGGTTAATATTTGTAGATAAAAAAAGCATATTTTTTGAAGTGTTTTGAAGTGAGAATACGAAATTTTAATATCAGAGTGAGTCAACAAAGTATGAAAAAAAGTATTTTAATATTTGTAGATAAAAAAAGTATATTTTTTGAAGTGTTTTGAAGTTAGAATACGAAATTTTAATATCAGAGTGAGTCAACAAAGTATGAAAAAAAGTATTTTAATATTTGTAGATAAAAAAAGTATATTTTTTGAAGTGTTTTGAAGTGAGAATACGAAATTTTAATATCAGAGTGAGTCAACAAAGTATGAAAAAAAGTATTTTAATATTTGTAGATAAAAAAAGTATATTTTTTGAAGTGTTTTGAAGTTAGAATACGAAATTTTAATATCAGAGTGAGTCAACAAAGTATGAAAAAAAGTAGGTTAATATTTGTAGATAAAAAAAGTATATTTTTTGAAGTGTTTTGAAGTGAGAATACGAAATTTTAATATCAGAGTGAGTCAACAAAGTATGAAAAAAAGTATTTTAATATTTGTAGATAAAAAAAGTATATTTTTTGAAGTGTTTTGAAGTTAGAATACGAAATTTTAATATCAGAGTGAGTCAACAAAGTATGAAAAAAAGTATTTTAATATTTGTAGATAAAAAAAGTATATTTTTTGAAGTGTTTTGAAGTTAGAATACGAAATTTTAATATCAGAGTGAGTCAACAAAGTATGAAAAAAAGTATTTTAATATTTGTAGATAAAAAAAGTATATTTTTTGAAGTGTTTTGAAGTGAGAATACGAAATTTTAATATCAGAGTGAGTCAACAAAGTATGAAAAAAAGTATTTTAATATTTGTAGATAAAAAAAGTATATTTTTTGAAGTGTTTTGAAGTGAGAATACGAAATTTTAATATCAGAGTGAGTCAACAAAGTATGAAAAAAAGTAGGTTAATATTTGTAGATAAAAAAAGTATATTTTTTGAAGTGTTTTGAAGTGAGAATACGAAATTTTAATATCAGAGTGAGTCAACAAAGTATGAAAAAAAGTATTTTAATATATTTATATAAAAAAGTATATTTTTTGAAGTGTTTTGAAGTTAGAATACGAAATTTTAATATCAGAGTGAGTCAACAAAGTATGAAAAAAAGTATTTTAATATTTGTAGATAAAAAAAGTATATTTTTTGAAGTGTTTTGAAGTTAGAATACGAAATTTTAATATCAGAGTGAGTCAACAAAGTATGAAAAAAAGTATTTTAATATTTGTAGATAAAAAAAGTATATTTTTTGAAGTGTTTTGAAGTTAGAATACGAAATTTTAATATCAGAGTGAGTCAACAAAGTATGAAAAAAAGTATTTTAATATATTTATATAAAAAAAGTATATTTTTTGAAGTGTTTTGAAGTGAGAATACGAAATTTTAATATCAGAGTGAGTCAACAAAGTATGAAAAAAAGTAGGTTAATATATTTATATAAAAAAGCATATTTTTTGAAGTGTTTTGAAGTTAGAATACGAAATTTTAATATCAGAGTGAGTCAACAAAGTATGAAAAAAAGTATTTTAATATTTGTATATAAAAAAAGTATATTTTTTGAAGTGTTTTGAAGTGAGAATACGAAATTTTAATATCAGAGTGAGTCAACAAAGTATGAAAAAAAGTATTTTAATATATTTATATAAAAAAGTATATTTTTTGAAGTGTTTTGAAGTGAGAATACGAAATTTTAATATCAGAGTGAGTCAACAAAGTATGAAAAAAAGTAGGTTAATATTTGTAGATAAAAAAAGTATATTTTTTGAAGTGTTTTGAAGTTAGAATACGAAATTTTAATATCAGAGTGAGTCAACAAAGTATGAAAAAAAGTATTTTAATATTTGTAGATAAAAAAAGTATATTTTTTGAAGTGTTTTGAAGTGAGAATACGAAATTTTAATATCAGAGTGAGTCAACAAAGTATGAAAAAAAGTAAGTTAATATTTGTAGATAAAAAAAGTATATTTTTTGAAGTGTTTTGAAGTTAGAATACGAAATTTTAATATCAGAGTGAGTCAACAAAGTATGAAAAAAAGTAGGTTAATATTTGTAGATAAAAAAAGTATATTTTTTGAAGTGTTTTGAAGTGAGAATACGAAATTTTAATATCAGAGTGAGTCAACAAAGTATGAAAAAAAGTATTTTAATATATTTATATAAAAAAGTATATTTTTTGAAGTGTTTTGAAGTTAGAATACGAAATTTTAATATCAGAGTGAGTCAACAAAGTATGAAAAAAAGTATTTTAATATATTTATATAAAAAAGTATATTTTTTGAAGTGTTTTGAAGTTAGAATACGAAATTTTAATATCAGAGTGAGTCAACAAAGTATGAAAAAAAGTATTTTAATATTTGTAGATAAAAAAAGTATATTTTTTGAAGTGTTTTGAAGTTAGAATACGAAATTTTAATATCAGAGTGAGTCAACAAAGTATGAAAAAAAGTATTTTAATATTTGTAGATAAAAAAAGTATATTTTTTGAAGTGTTTTGAAGTTAGAATACGAAATTTTAATATCAGAGTGAGTCAACAAAGTATGAAAAAAAGTATTTTAATATATTTATATAAAAAAAGTATATTTTTTGAAGTGTTTTGAAGTGAGAATACGAAATTTTAATATCAGAGTGAGTCAACAAAGTATGAAAAAAAGTAGGTTAATATATTTATATAAAAAAGCATATTTTTTGAAGTGTTTTGAAGTTAGAATACGAAATTTTAATATCAGAGTGAGTCAACAAAGTATGAAAAAAAGTATTTTAATATTTGTATATAAAAAAAGTATATTTTTTGAAGTGTTTTGAAGTGAGAATACGAAATTTTAATATCAGAGTGAGTCAACAAAGTATGAAAAAAAGTAGGTTAATATATTTATATAAAAAAGCATATTTTTTGAAGTGTTTTGAAGTGAGAATACGAAATTTTAATATCAGAGTGAGTCAACAAAGTATGAAAAAAAGTATTTTAATATATTTATATAAAAAAGTATATTTTTTGAAGTGTTTTGAAGTGAGAATACGAAATTTTAATATCAGAGTGAGTCAACAAAGTATGAAAAAAAGTAGGTTAATATTTGTAGATAAAAAAAGTATATTTTTTGAAGTGTTTTGAAGTTAGAATACGAAATTTTAATATCAGAGTGAGTCAACAAAGTATGAAAAAAAGTATTTTAATATTTGTAGATAAAAAAAGTATATTTTTTGAAGTGTTTTGAAGTGAAAATACGAAATTTTAATATCAGAGTGAGTCAACAAAGTATGAAAAAAAGTAGGTTAATATATTTATATAAAAAAAGTATATTTTTTGAAGTGCTTTGAAGTTAGAATACGAAATTTTAATATCAGAGTGAGTCAACAAAGTATGAAAAAAAGTAGGTTAATATTTATATAAAAAAGTATATTTTTTGAAGTGTTTTGAAGTTAGAATACGAAATTTTAATATCAGAGTGAGTCAACAAAGTATGAAAAAAAGTATTTTAATATTTGTAGATAAAAAAAGTATATTTTTTGAAGTGTTTTGAAGTTAGAATACGAAATTTTAATATCAGAGTGAGTCAACAAAGTATGAAAAAAAGTATTTTAATATTTGTAGATAAAAAAAGTATATTTTTTGAAGTGTTTTGAAGTGAAAATACGAAATTTTAATATCAGAGTGAGTCAACAAAGTATGAAAAAAAGTAGGTTAATATTTGTAGATAAAAAAGTATATTTTTTGAAGTGTTTTGAAGTGAAAATACGAAATTTTAATATCAGAGTGAGTCAACAAAGTATGAAAAAAAGTAGGTTAATATTTGTAGATAAAAAAAGTATATTTTTTGAAGTGTTTTGAAGTTAGAATACGAAATTTTAATATCAGAGTGAGTCAACAAAGTATGAAAAAAAGTATTTTAATATTTGTAGATAAAAAAAGTATATTTTTTGAAGTGTTTTGAAGTTAGAATACGAAATTTTAATATCAGAGTGAGTCAACAAAGTATGAAAAAAAGTATTTTAATATTTGTAGATAAAAAAAGTATATTTTTTGAAGTGTTTTGAAGTTAGAATACGAAATTTTAATATCAGAGTGAGTCAACAAAGTATGAAAAAAAGTATTTTAATATTTGTAGATAAAAAAAGTATATTTTTTGAAGTGTTTTGAAGTGAGAATACGAAATTTTAATATCAGAGTGAGTCAACAAAGTATGAAAAAAAGTATTTTAATATATTTATATAAAAAAAGTATATTTTTTGAAGTGTTTTGAAGTTAGAATACGAAATTTTAATATCAGAGTGAGTCAACAAAGTATGAAAAAAAGTAGGTTAATATTTGTAGATAAAAAAAGTATATTTTTTGAAGTGTTTTGAAGTGAAAATACGAAATTTTAATATCAGAGTGAGTCAACAAAGTATGAAAAAAAGTAGGTTAATATTTGTAGATAAAAAAGTATATTTTTTGAAGTGTTTTGAAGTGAAAATACGAAATTTTAATATCAGAGTGAGTCAACAAAGTATGAAAAAAAGTAGGTTAATATTTGTAGATAAAAAAAGTATATTTTTTGAAGTGTTTTGAAGTTAGAATACGAAATTTTAATATCAGAGTGAGTCAACAAAGTATGAAAAAAAGTATTTTAATATTTGTAGATAAAAAAAGTATATTTTTTGAAGTGTTTTGAAGTTAGAATACGAAATTTTAATATCAGAGTGAGTCAACAAAGTATGAAAAAAAGTATTTTAATATTTGTAGATAAAAAAAGTATATTTTTTGAAGTGTTTTGAAGTTAGAATACGAAATTTTAATATCAGAGTGAGTCAACAAAGTATGAAAAAAAGTATTTTAATATTTGTAGATAAAAAAAGTATATTTTTTGAAGTGTTTTGAAGTGAGAATACGAAATTTTAATATCAGAGTGAGTCAACAAAGTATGAAAAAAAGTATTTTAATATTTGTAGATAAAAAAAGTATATTTTTTGAAGTGTTTTGAAGTGAGAATACGAAATTTTAATATCAGAGTGAGTCAACAAAGTATGAAAAAAAGTAGGTTAATATTTGTAGATAAAAAAAGTATATTTTTTGAAGTGTTTTGAAGTGAGAATACGAAATTTTAATATCAGAGTGAGTCAACAAAGTATGAAAAAAAGTATTTTAATATATTTATATAAAAAAGTATATTTTTTGAAGTGTTTTGAAGTTAGAATACGAAATTTTAATATCAGAGTGAGTCAACAAAGTATGAAAAAAAGTATTTTAATATTTGTAGATAAAAAAAGTATATTTTTTGAAGTGTTTTGAAGTTAGAATACGAAATTTTAATATCAGAGTGAGTCAACAAAGTATGAAAAAAAGTATTTTAATATTTGTAGATAAAAAAAGTATATTTTTTGAAGTGTTTTGAAGTTAGAATACGAAATTTTAATATCAGAGTGAGTCAACAAAGTATGAAAAAAAGTATTTTAATATATTTATATAAAAAAAGTATATTTTTTGAAGTGTTTTGAAGTGAGAATACGAAATTTTAATATCAGAGTGAGTCAACAAAGTATGAAAAAAAGTAGGTTAATATATTTATATAAAAAAGCATATTTTTTGAAGTGTTTTGAAGTTAGAATACGAAATTTTAATATCAGAGTGAGTCAACAAAGTATGAAAAAAAGTATTTTAATATTTGTATATAAAAAAAGTATATTTTTTGAAGTGTTTTGAAGTGAGAATACGAAATTTTAATATCAGAGTGAGTCAACAAAGTATGAAAAAAAGTAGGTTAATATATTTATATAAAAAAGCATATTTTTTGAAGTGTTTTGAAGTGAGAATACGAAATTTTAATATCAGAGTGAGTCAACAAAGTATGAAAAAAAGTATTTTAATATATTTATATAAAAAAGTATATTTTTTGAAGTGTTTTGAAGTGAGAATACGAAATTTTAATATCAGAGTGAGTCAACAAAGTATGAAAAAAAGTAGGTTAATATTTGTAGATAAAAAAAGTATATTTTTTGAAGTGTTTTGAAGTTAGAATACGAAATTTTAATATCAGAGTGAGTCAACAAAGTATGAAAAAAAGTATTTTAATATTTGTAGATAAAAAAAGTATATTTTTTGAAGTGTTTTGAAGTGAAAATACGAAATTTTAATATCAGAGTGAGTCAACAAAGTATGAAAAAAAGTAGGTTAATATATTTATATAAAAAAAGTATATTTTTTGAAGTGCTTTGAAGTTAGAATACGAAATTTTAATATCAGAGTGAGTCAACAAAGTATGAAAAAAAGTAGGTTAATATTTATATAAAAAAGTATATTTTTTGAAGTGTTTTGAAGTTAGAATACGAAATTTTAATATCAGAGTGAGTCAACAAAGTATGAAAAAAAGTATTTTAATATTTGTAGATAAAAAAAGTATATTTTTTGAAGTGTTTTGAAGTTAGAATACGAAATTTTAATATCAGAGTGAGTCAACAAAGTATGAAAAAAAGTATTTTAATATTTGTAGATAAAAAAAGTATATTTTTTGAAGTGTTTTGAAGTGAAAATACGAAATTTTAATATCAGAGTGAGTCAACAAAGTATGAAAAAAAGTAGGTTAATATTTGTAGATAAAAAAGTATATTTTTTGAAGTGTTTTGAAGTGAAAATACGAAATTTTAATATCAGAGTGAGTCAACAAAGTATGAAAAAAAGTAGGTTAATATTTGTAGATAAAAAAAGTATATTTTTTGAAGTGTTTTGAAGTGAGAATACGAAATTTTAATATCAGAGTGAGTCAACAAAGTATGAAAAAAAGTATTTTAATATTTGTAGATAAAAAAAGTATATTTTTTGAAGTGTTTTGAAGTTAGAATACGAAATTTTAATATCAGAGTGAGTCAACAAAGTATGAAAAAAAGTATTTTAATATTTGTAGATAAAAAAAGTATATTTTTTGAAGTGCTTTGAAGTTAGAATACGAAATTTTAATATCAGAGTGAGTCAACAAAGTATGAAAAAAAGTAGGTTAATATTTATATAAAAAAGTATATTTTTTGAAGTGTTTTGAAGTTAGAATACGAAATTTTAATATCAGAGTGAGTCAACAAAGTATGAAAAAAAGTATTTTAATATTTGTAGATAAAAAAAGTATATTTTTTGAAGTGTTTTGAAGTTAGAATACGAAATTTTAATATCAGAGTGAGTCAACAAAGTATGAAAAAAAGTATTTTAATATTTGTAGATAAAAAAAGTATATTTTTTGAAGTGTTTTGAAGTGAAAATACGAAATTTTAATATCAGAGTGAGTCAACAAAGTATGAAAAAAAGTAGGTTAATATTTGTAGATAAAAAAGTATATTTTTTGAAGTGTTTTGAAGTGAAAATACGAAATTTTAATATCAGAGTGAGTCAACAAAGTATGAAAAAAAGTAGGTTAATATTTGTAGATAAAAAAAGTATATTTTTTGAAGTGTTTTGAAGTTAGAATACGAAATTTTAATATCAGAGTGAGTCAACAAAGTATGAAAAAAAGTATTTTAATATTTGTAGATAAAAAAAGTATATTTTTTGAAGTGTTTTGAAGTTAGAATACGAAATTTTAATATCAGAGTGAGTCAACAAAGTATGAAAAAAAGTATTTTAATATTTGTAGATAAAAAAAGTATATTTTTTGAAGTGCTTTGAAGTTAGAATACGAAATTTTAATATCAGAGTGAGTCAACAAAGTATGAAAAAAAGTAGGTTAATATTTATATAAAAAAGTATATTTTTTGAAGTGTTTTGAAGTTAGAATACGAAATTTTAATATCAGAGTGAGTCAACAAAGTATGAAAAAAAGTATTTTAATATTTGTAGATAAAAAAAGTATATTTTTTGAAGTGTTTTGAAGTTAGAATACGAAATTTTAATATCAGAGTGAGTCAACAAAGTATGAAAAAAAGTATTTTAATATTTGTAGATAAAAAAAGTATATTTTTTGAAGTGTTTTGAAGTGAAAATACGAAATTTTAATATCAGAGTGAGTCAACAAAGTATGAAAAAAAGTAGGTTAATATATTTATATAAAAAAGTATATTTTTTGAAGTGTTTTGAAGTTAGAATACGAAATTTTAATATCAGAGTGAGTCAACAAAGTATGAAAAAAAGTATTTTAATATTTGTAGATAAAAAAAGTATATTTTTTGAAGTGTTTTGAAGTGAAAATACGAAATTTTAATATCAGAGTGAGTCAACAAAGTATGAAAAAAAGTATTTTAATATTTGTAGATAAAAAAAGTATATTTTTTGAAGTGTTTTGAAGTTAGAATACGAAATTTTAATATCAGAGTGAGTCAACAAAGTATGAAAAAAAGTATTTTAATATTTGTAGATAAAAAAAGTATATTTTTTGAAGTGTTTTGAAGTGAGAATACGAAATTTTAATATCAGAGTGAGTCAACAAAGTATGAAAAAAAGTATTTTAATATTTGTAGATAAAAAAAGTATATTTTTTGAAGTGCTTTGAAGTTAGAATACGAAATTTTAATATCAGAGTGAGTCAACAAAGTATGAAAAAAAGTAGGTTAATATATTTATATAAAAAAGTATATTTTTTGAAGTGTTTTGAAGTGAGAATACGAAATTTTAATATCAGAGTGAGTCAACAAAGTATGAAAAAAAGTATTTTAATATTTGTAGATAAAAAAAGTATATTTTTTGAAGTGTTTTGAAGTTAGAATACGAAATTTTAATATCAGAGTGAGTCAACAAAGTATGAAAAAAAGTATTTTAATATTTGTAGATAAAAAAAGTATATTTTTTGAAGTGTTTTGAAGTTAGAATACGAAATTTTAATATCAGAGTGAGTCAACAAAGTATGAAAAAAAGTATTTTAATATTTGTAGATAAAAAAAGTATATTTTTTGAAGTGTTTTGAAGTTAGAATACGAAATTTTAATATCAGAGTGAGTCAACAAAGTATGAAAAAAAGTAGGTTAATATATTTATATAAAAAAGTATATTTTTTGAAGTGTTTTGAAGTTAGAATACGAAATTTTAATATCAGAGTGAGTCAACAAAGTATGAAAAAAAGTAGGTTAATATTTGTAGATAAAAAAAGTATATTTTTTGAAGTGTTTTGAAGTGAAAATACGAAATTTTAATATCAGAGTGAGTCAACAAAGTATGAAAAAAAGTATTTTAATATTTGTAGATAAAAAAAGTATATTTTTTGAAGTGTTTTGAAGTTAGAATACGAAATTTTAATATCAGAGTGAGTCAACAAAGTATGAAAAAAAGTATTTTAATATTTGTAGATAAAAAAAGTATATTTTTTGAAGTGTTTTGAAGTTAGAATACGAAATTTTAATATCAGAGTGAGTCAACAAAGTATGAAAAAAAGTATTTTAATATTTGTAGATAAAAAAAGTATATTTTTTGAAGTGCTTTGAAGTTAGAATACGAAATTTTAATATCAGAGTGAGTCAACAAAGTATGAAAAAAAGTAGGTTAATATATTTATATAAAAAAGTATATTTTTTGAAGTGTTTTGAAGTTAGAATACGAAATTTTAATATCAGAGTGAGTCAACAAAGTATGAAAAAAAGTATTTTAATATTTGTAGATAAAAAAAGTATATTTTTTGAAGTGTTTTGAAGTGAGAATACGAAATTTTAATATCAGAGTGAGTCAACAAAGTATGAAAAAAAGTATTTTAATATTTGTAGATAAAAAAAGTATATTTTTTGAAGTGTTTTGAAGTTAGAATACGAAATTTTAATATCAGAGTGAGTCAACAAAGTATGAAAAAAAGTATTTTAATATTTGTAGATAAAAAAAGTATATTTTTTGAAGTGTTTTGAAGTTAGAATACGAAATTTTAATATCAGAGTGAGTCAACAAAGTATGAAAAAAAGTATTTTAATATTTGTAGATAAAAAAAGTATATTTTTTGAAGTGTTTTGAAGTTAGAATACGAAATTTTAATATCAGAGTGAGTCAACAAAGTATGAAAAAAAGTAGGTTAATATTTGTAGATAAAAAAAGTATATTTTTTGAAGTGTTTTGAAGTTAGAATACGAAATTTTAATATCAGAGTGAGTCAACAAAGTATGAAAAAAAGTAGGTTAATATTTGTAGATAAAAAAAGTATATTTTTTGAAGTGTTTTGAAGTTAGAATACGAAATTTTAATATCAGAGTGAGTCAACAAAGTATGAAAAAAAGTATTTTAATATTTGTAGATAAAAAAAGTATATTTTTTGAAGTGTTTTGAAGTGAAAATACGAAATTTTAATATCAGAGTGAGTCAACAAAGTATGAAAAAAAGTATTTTAATATTTGTAGATAAAAAAAGTATATTTTTTGAAGTGTTTTGAAGTGAGAATACGAAATTTTAATATCAGAGTGAGTCAACAAAGCATGAAAAAAAGTAGGTTAATATTTGTAGATAAAAAAAGTATATTTTTTGAAGTGTTTTGAAGTTAGAATACGAAATTTTAATATCAGAGTGAGTCAACAAAGTATGAAAAAAAGTATTTTAATATTTGTAGATAAAAAAAGTATATTTTTTGAAGTGTTTTGAAGTGAGAATACGAAATTTTAATATCAGAGTGAGTCAACAAAGTATGAAAAAAAGTAGGTTAATATTTGTAGATAAAAAAAGTATATTTTTTGAAGTGTTTTGAAGTTAGAATACGAAATTTTAATATCAGAGTGAGTCAACAAAGTATGAAAAAAAGTAGGTTAATATTTGTAGATAAAAAAAGTATATTTTTTGAAGTGTTTTGAAGTTAGAATACGAAATTTTAATATCAGAGTGAGTCAACAAAGTATGAAAAAAAGTATTTTAATATTTGTAGATAAAAAAAGTATATTTTTTGAAGTGTTTTGAAGTGAAAATACGAAATTTTAATATCAGAGTGAGTCAACAAAGTATGAAAAAAAGTATTTTAATATTTGTAGATAAAAAAAGTATATTTTTTGAAGTGTTTTGAAGTGAGAATACGAAATTTTAATATCAGAGTGAGTCAACAAAGCATGAAAAAAAGTAGGTTAATATTTGTAGATAAAAAAAGTATATTTTTTGAAGTGTTTTGAAGTTAGAATACGAAATTTTAATATCAGAGTGAGTCAACAAAGTATGAAAAAAAGTATTTTAATATTTGTAGATAAAAAAAGTATATTTTTTGAAGTGTTTTGAAGTGAGAATACGAAATTTTAATATCAGAGTGAGTCAACAAAGTATGAAAAAAAGTAGGTTAATATTTGTAGATAAAAAAGTATATTTTTTGAAGTGTTTTGAAGTGAGAATAAGAAATTTTAATATCAGAGTGAGTCAACAAAGTATGAAAAAAAGTATTTTAATATTTGTAGATAAAAAAAGTATATTTTTTGAAGTGTTTTGAAGTGAGAATACGAAATTTTAATATCAGAGTGAGTCAACAAAGTATGAAAAAAAGTAGGTTAATATTTGTATATAAAAAAGTATATTTTTTGAAGTGTTTTGAAGTTAGAATACGAAATTTTAATATCAGAGTGAGTCAACAAAGTATGAAAAAAAGTAGGTTAATATATTTATATAAAAAAGTATATTTTTTGAAGTGTTTTGAAGTTAGAATACGAAATTTTAATATCAGAGTGAGTCAACAAAGTATGAAAAAAAGTAGGTTAATATTTGTAGATAAAAAAAGTATATTTTTTGAAGTGTTTTGAAGTTAGAATACGAAATTTTAATATCAGAGTGAGTCAACAAAGTATGAAAAAAAGTATTTTAATATTTGTAGATAAAAAAAGTATATTTTTTGAAGTGTTTTGAAGTGAGAATACGAAATTTTAATATCAGAGTGAGTCAACAAAGTATGAAAAAAAGTAGGTTAATATTTGTAGATAAAAAAAGTATATTTTTTGAAGTGTTTTGAAGTGAGAATACGAAATTTTAATATCAGAGTGAGTCAACAAAGTATGAAAAAAAGTATTTTAATATTTGTAGATAAAAAAAGTATATTTTTTGAAGTGTTTTGAAGTTAGAATACGAAATTTTAATATCAGAGTGAGTCAACAAAGTATGAAAAAAAGTATTTTAATATTTGTAGATAAAAAAAGTATATTTTTTGAAGTGTTTTGAAGTTAGAATACGAAATTTTAATATCAGAGTGAGTCAACAAAGTATGAAAAAAAGTATTTTAATATTTGTAGATAAAAAAAGTATATTTTTTGAAGTGTTTTGAAGTTAGAATACGAAATTTTAATATCAGAGTGAGTCAACAAAGTATGAAAAAAAGTAGGTTAATATTTGTAGATAAAAAAAGTATATTTTTTGAAGTGTTTTGAAGTTAGAATACGAAATTTTAATATCAGAGTGAGTCAACAAAGTATGAAAAAAAGTATTTTAATATTTGTAGATAAAAAAAGTATATTTTTTGAAGTGTTCTGAAGTTAGAATACGAAATTTTAATATCAGAGTGAGTCAACAAAGTATGAAAAAAAGTATTTTAATATTTGTAGATAAAAAAAGTATATTTTTTGAAGTGTTTTTAAGTTAGAATACGAAATTTTAATATCAGAGTGAGTCAACAAAGTATGAAAAAAAGTAGGTTAATATTTGTAATAAAAAAAGTATATTTTTTGAAGTGTTTTGAAGTTAGAATACGAAATTTTAATATCAGAGTGAGTCAACAAAGTATGAAAAAAAGTATTTTAATATTTGTAGATAAAAAAAGTATATTTTTTGAAGTGTTTTGAAGTTAGAATACGAAATTTTAATATCAGAGTGAGTCAACAAAGTATGAAAAAAAGTAGGTTAATATTTATATAAAAAAGTATATTTTTTGAAGTGTTTTGAAGTTAGAATACGAAATTTTAATATCAGAGTGAGTCAACAAAGTATGAAAAAAAGTATTTTAATATTTGTAGATAAAAAAAGTATATTTTTTGAAGTGTTTTGAAGTGAGAATACGAAATTTTAATATCAGAGTGAGTCAACAAAGTATGAAAAAAAGTATTTTAATATTTGTAGATAAAAAAAGTATATTTTTTGAAGTGTTTTGAAGTTAGAATACGAAATTTTAATATCAGAGTGAGTCAACAAAGTATGAAAAAAAGTATTTTAATATTTGTAGATAAAAAAAGTATATTTTTTGAAGTGTTTTGAAGTTAGAATACGAAATTTTAATATCAGAGTGAGTCAACAAAGTATGAAAAAAAGTAGGTTAATATTTGTAGATAAAAAAAGTATATTTTTTGAAGTGTTTTGAAGTTAGAATACGAAATTTTAATATCAGAGTGAGTCAACAAAGTATGAAAAAAAGTATTTTAATATTTGTAGATAAAAAAAGTATATTTTTTGAAGTGTTTTGAAGTTAGAATACGAAATTTTAATATCAGAGTGAGTCAACAAAGTATGAAAAAAAGTATTTTAATATTTGTAGATAAAAAAGTATATTTTTTGAAGTGTTTTGAAGTTAGAATACGAAATTTTAATATCAGAGTGAGTCAACAAAGTATGAAAAAAAGTAGGTTAATATTTGTAGATAAAAAAAGTATATTTTTTGAAGTGTTTTGAAGTTAGAATACGAAATTTTAATATCAGAGTGAGTCAACAAAGTATGAAAAAAAGTATTTTAATATTTGTAGATAAAAAAGTATATTTTTTGAAGTGTTTTTAAGTTAGAATACGAAATTTTAATATCAGAGTGAGTCAACAAAGTATGAAAAAAAGTATTTTAATATTTGTAGATAAAAAAAGTATATTTTTTGAAGTGTTTTGAAGTTAGAATACGAAATTTTAATATCAGAGTGAGTCAACAAAGTATGAAAAAAAGTATTTTAATATTTGTAGATAAAAAAAGTATATTTTTTGAAGTGTTTTGAAGTTAGAATACGAAATTTTAATATCAGAGTGAGTCAACAAAGTATGAAAAAAAGTAGGTTAATATTTGTAGATAAAAAAAGTATATTTTTTGAAGTGTTTTGAAGTTAGAATACGAAATTTTAATATCAGAGTGAGTCAACAAAGTATGAAAAAAAGTATTTTAATATTTGTAGATAAAAAAAGTATATTTTTTGAAGTGTTTTGAAGTTAGAATACGAAATTTTAATATCAGAGTGAGTCAACAAAGTATGAAAAAAAGTATTTTAATATTTGTAGATAAAAAAGTATATTTTTTGAAGTGTTTTGAAGTTAGAATACGAAATTTTAATATCAGAGTGAGTCAACAAAGTATGAAAAAAAGTAGGTTAATATTTGTAGATAAAAAAAGTATATTTTTTGAAGTGTTTTGAAGTTAGAATACGAAATTTTAATATCAGAGTGAGTCAACAAAGTATGAAAAAAAGTATTTTAATATTTGTAGATAAAAAAGTATATTTTTTGAAGTGTTTTTAAGTTAGAATACGAAATTTTAATATCAGAGTGAGTCAACAAAGTATGAAAAAAAGTATTTTAATATTTGTAGATAAAAAAAGTATATTTTTTGAAGTGTTTTGAAGTTAGAATACGAAATTTTAATATCAGAGTGAGTCAACAAAGTATGAAAAAAAGTAGGTTAATATATTTATATAAAAAAGTATATTTTTTGAAGTGTTTTGAAGTTAGAATACGAAATTTTAATATCAGAGTGAGTCAACAAAGTATGAAAAAAAGTAGGTTAATATTTGTAGATAAAAAAAGTATATTTTTTGAAGTGTTTTGAAGTTAGAATACGAAATTTTAATATCAGAGTGAGTCAACAAAGTATGAAAAAAAGTATTTTAATATTTGTAGATAAAAAAAGTATATTTTTTGAAGTGTTTTGAAGTGAGAATACGAAATTTTAATATCAGAGTGAGTCAACAAAGTATGAAAAAAAGTAGGTTAATATTTGTAGATAAAAAAAGTATATTTTTTGAAGTGTTTTGAAGTGAGAATACGAAATTTTAATATCAGAGTGAGTCAACAAAGTATGAAAAAAAGTATTTTAATATTTGTAGATAAAAAAAGTATATTTTTTGAAGTGTTTTGAAGTTAGAATACGAAATTTTAATATCAGAGTGAGTCAACAAAGTATGAAAAAAAGTATTTTAATATTTGTAGATAAAAAAAGTATATTTTTTGAAGTGTTTTGAAGTTAGAATACGAAATTTTAATATCAGAGTGAGTCAACAAAGTATGAAAAAAAGTATTTTAATATATTTATTCAAAAAAGTATATTTTTTGAAGTGTTTTGAAGTGAGAATACGAAATTTTAATATCAGAGTGAGTCAACAAAGTATGAAAAAAAGTAGGTTAATATATTTATATAAAAAAGTATATTTTTTGAAGTGTTTTGAAGTGAGAATACGAAATTTTAATATCAGAGTGAGTCAACAAAGTATGAAAAAAAGTATTTTAATATTTGTAGATAAAAAAAGTATATTTTTTGAAGTGTTTTGAAGTTAGAATACGAAATTTTAATATCAGAGTGAGTCAACAAAGTATGAAAAAAAGTATTTTAATATTTGTAGATAAAAAAAGTATATTTTTTGAAGTGTTTTGAAGTTAGAATACGAAATTTTAATATCAGAGTGAGTCAACAAAGTATGAAAAAAAGTATTTTAATATTTGTAGATAAAAAAAGTATATTTTTTGAAGTGTTTTGAAGTTAGAATACGAAATTTTAATATCAGAGTGAGTCAACAAAGTATGAAAAAAAGTAGGTTAATATTTGTAGATAAAAAAAGTATATTTTTTGAAGTGTTTTGAAGTTAGAATACGAAATTTTAATATCAGAGTGAGTCAACAAAGTATGAAAAAAAGTAGGTTAATATTTGTAGATAAAAAAAGTATATTTTTTGAAGTGTTTTGAAGTTAGAATACGAAATTTTAATATCAGAGTGAGTCAACAAAGTATGAAAAAAAGTATTTTAATATTTGTAGATAAAAAAAGTATATTTTTTGAAGTGTTTTGAAGTGAGAATACGAAATTTTAATATCAGAGTGAGTCAACAAAGTATGAAAAAAAGTAGGTTAATATTTGTAGATAAAAAAAGTATATTTTTTGAAGTGTTTTGAAGTTAGAATACGAAATTTTAATATCAGAGTGAGTCAACAAAGTATGAAAAAAAGTATTTTAATATTTGTAGATAAAAAAAGTATATTTTTTGAAGTGTTTTGAAGTGAGAATACGAAATTTTAATATCAGAGTGAGTCAACAAAGTATGAAAAAAAGTAGGTTAATATTTGTATATAAAAAAGTATATTTTTTGAAGTGTTTTGAAGTTAGAATACGAAATTTTAATATCAGAGTGAGTCAACAAAGTATGAAAAAAAGTAGGTTAATATTTGTAGATAAAAAAAGTATATTTTTTGAAGTGTTTTGAAGTTAGAATACGAAATTTTAATATCAGAGTGAGTCAACAAAGTATGAAAAAAAGTATTTTAATATTTGTAGATAAAAAAAGTATATTTTTTGAAGTGTTTTGAAGTTAGAATACGAAATTTTAATATCAGAGTGAGTCAACAAAGTATGAAAAAAAGTATTTTAATATTTGTAGATAAAAAAGTATATTTTTTGAAGTGTTTTGAAGTTAGAATACGAAATTTTAATATCAGAGTGAGTCAACAAAGTATGAAAAAAAGTAGGTTAATATTTGTAGATAAAAAAAGTATATTTTTTGAAGTGTTTTGAAGTTAGAATACGAAATTTTAATATCAGAGTGAGTCAACAAAGTATGAAAAAAAGTATTTTAATATTTGTAGATAAAAAAGTATATTTTTTGAAGTGTTTTTAAGTTAGAATACGAAATTTTAATATCAGAGTGAGTCAACAAAGTATGAAAAAAAGTATTTTAATATTTGTAGATAAAAAAAGTATATTTTTTGAAGTGTTTTGAAGTTAGAATACGAAATTTTAATATCAGAGTGAGTCAACAAAGTATGAAAAAAAGTAGGTTAATATATTTATATAAAAAAGTATATTTTTTGAAGTGTTTTGAAGTTAGAATACGAAATTTTAATATCAGAGTGAGTCAACAAAGTATGAAAAAAAGTAGGTTAATATTTGTAGATAAAAAAAGTATATTTTTTGAAGTGTTTTGAAGTTAGAATACGAAATTTTAATATCAGAGTGAGTCAACAAAGTATGAAAAAAAGTATTTTAATATTTGTAGATAAAAAAAGTATATTTTTTGAAGTGTTTTGAAGTGAGAATACGAAATTTTAATATCAGAGTGAGTCAACAAAGTATGAAAAAAAGTAGGTTAATATTTGTAGATAAAAAAAGTATATTTTTTGAAGTGTTTTGAAGTGAGAATACGAAATTTTAATATCAGAGTGAGTCAACAAAGTATGAAAAAAAGTAGGTTAATATATTTATATAAAAAAGTATATTTTTTGAAGTGTTTTGAAGTTAGAATACGAAATTTTAATATCAGAGTGAGTCAACAAAGTATGAAAAAAAGTATTTTAATATTTGTAGATAAAAAAAGTATATTTTTTGAAGTGTTTTGAAGTTAGAATACGAAATTTTAATATCAGAGTGAGTCAACAAAGTATGAAAAAAAGTAGGTTAATATTTGTAGATAAAAAAAGTATATTTTTTGAAGTGTTTTGAAGTGAGAATACGAAATTTTAATATCAGAGTGAGTCAACAAAGTATGAAAAAAAGTAGGTTAATATTTGTATATAAAAAAAGTATATTTTTTGAAGTGTTTTGAAGTGAGAATACGAAATTTTAATATCAGAGTGAGTCAACAAAGTATGAAAAAAAGTATTTTAATATTTGTAGATAAAAAAAGTATATTTTTTGAAGTGTTTTTAAGTTAGAATACGAAATTTTAATATCAGAGTGAGTCAACAAAGTATGAAAAAAAGTAGGTTAATATTTGTAGATAAAAAAAGTATATTTTTTGAAGTGTTTTGAAGTTAGAATACGAAATTTTAATATCAGAGTGAGTCAACAAAGTATGAAAAAAAGTATTTTAATATATTTATTCAAAAAAGTATATTTTTTGAAGTGTTTTGAAGTTAGAATACGAAATTTTAATATCAGAGTGAGTCAACAAAGTATGAAAAAAAGTATTTTAATATTTGTAGATAAAAAAAGTATATTTTTTGAAGTGTTTTGAAGTGAGAATACGAAATTTTAATATCAGAGTGAGTCAACAAAGTATGAAAAAAAGTAGGTTAATATATTTATATAAAAAAGTATATTTTTTGAAGTGTTTTGAAGTGAGAATACGAAATTTTAATATCAGAGTGAGTCAACAAAGTATGAAAAAAAGTAGGTTAATATATTTATATAAAAAAGTATATTTTTTGAAGTGTTTTGAAGTTAGAATACGAAATTTTAATATCAGAGTGAGTCAACAAAGTATGAAAAAAAGTATTTTAATATTTGTAGATAAAAAAAGTATATTTTTTGAAGTGTTTTGAAGTTAGAATACGAAATTTTAATATCAGAGTGAGTCAACAAAGTATGAAAAAAAGTAGGTTAATATTTGTAGATAAAAAAAGTATATTTTTTGAAGTGTTTTGAAGTGAGAATACGAAATTTTAATATCAGAGTGAGTCAACAAAGTATGAAAAAAAGTAGGTTAATATTTGTATATAAAAAAAGTATATTTTTTGAAGTGTTTTGAAGTGAGAATACGAAATTTTAATATCAGAGTGAGTCAACAAAGTATGAAAAAAAGTATTTTAATATTTGTAGATAAAAAAAGTATATTTTTTGAAGTGTTTTGAAGTTAGAATACGAAATTTTAATATCAGAGTGAGTCAACAAAGTATGAAAAAAAGTAGGTTAATATTTGTAGATAAAAAAAGTATATTTTTTGAAGTGTTTTGAAGTTAGAATACGAAATTTTAATATCAGAGTGAGTCAACAAAGTATGAAAAAAAGTATTTTAATATATTTATTCAAAAAAGTATATTTTTTGAAGTGTTTTGAAGTGAGAATACGAAATTTTAATATCAGAGTGAGTCAACAAAGTATGAAAAAAAGTAGGTTAATATATTTATATAAAAAAGTATATTTTTTGAAGTGTTTTGAAGTGAGAATACGAAATTTTAATATCAGAGTGAGTCAACAAAGTATGAAAAAAAGTAGGTTAATATTTGTATATAAAAAAAGTATATTTTTTGAAGTGTTTTGAAGTGAGAATACGAAATTTTAATATCAGAGTGAGTCAACAAAGTATGAAAAAAAGTATTTTAATATTTGTATATAAAAAAAGTATATTTTTTGAAGTGTTTTTAAGTTAGAATACGAAATTTTAATATCAGAGTGAGTCAACAAAGTATGAAAAAAAGTAGGTTAATATTTGTAGATAAAAAAAGTATATTTTTTGAAGTGTTTTGAAGTTAGAATACGAAATTTTAATATCAGAGTGAGTCAACAAAGTATGAAAAAAAGTATTTTAATATATTTATTCAAAAAAGTATATTTTTTGAAGTGTTTTGAAGTGAGAATACGAAATTTTAATATCAGAGTGAGTCAACAAAGTATGAAAAAAAGTAGGTTAATATATTTATATAAAAAAGTATATTTTTTGAAGTGTTTTGAAGTGAGAATACGAAATTTTAATATCAGAGTGAGTCAACAAAGTATGAAAAAAAGTATTTTAATATTTGTAGATAAAAAAGTATATTTTTTGAAGTGTTTTGAAGTTAGAATACGAAATTTTAATATCAGAGTGAGTCAACAAAGTATGAAAAAAAGTATTTTAATATTTGTAGATAAAAAAAGTATATTTTTTGAAGTGTTTTGAAGTTAGAATACGAAATTTTAATATCAGAGTGAGTCAACAAAGTATGAAAAAAAGTATTTTAATATTTGTAGATAAAAAAAGTATATTTTTTGAAGTGTTTTGAAGTTAGAATACGAAATTTTAATATCAGAGTGAGTCAACAAAGTATGAAAAAAAGTATTTTAATATTTGTAGATAAAAAAAGTATATTTTTTGAAGTGTTTTGAAGTTAGAATACGAAATTTTAATATCAGAGTGAGTCAACAAAGTATGAAAAAAAGTATTTTAATATATTTATTCAAAAAAGTATATTTTTTGAAGTGTTTTGAAGTGAGAATACGAAATTTTAATATCAGAGTGAGTCAACAAAGTATGAAAAAAAGTAGGTTAATATATTTATATAAAAAAGTATATTTTTTGAAGTGTTTTGAAGTGAGAATACGAAATTTTAATATCAGAGTGAGTCAACAAAGTATGAAAAAAAGTAGGTTAATATTTGTATATAAAAAAAGTATATTTTTTGAAGTGTTTTGAAGTTAGAATACGAAATTTTAATATCAGAGTGAGTCAACAAAGTATGAAAAAAAGTAGGTTAATATTTGTAGATAAAAAAAGTATATTTTTTGAAGTGTTTTGAAGTTAGAATACGAAATTTTAATATCAGAGTGAGTCAACAAAGTATGAAAAAAAGTATTTTAATATTTGTAGATAAAAAAAGTATATTTTTTGAAGTGTTTTGAAGTGAGAATACGAAATTTTAATATCAGAGTGAGTCAACAAAGTATGAAAAAAAGTAGGTTAATATTTGTAGATAAAAAAAGTATATTTTTTGAAGTGTTTTGAAGTTAGAATACGAAATTTTAATATCAGAGTGAGTCAACAAAGTATGAAAAAAAGTAGGTTAATATTTGTAGATAAAAAAAGTATATTTTTTGAAGTGTTTTGAAGTTAGAATACGAAATTTTAATATCAGAGTGAGTCAACAAAGTATGAAAAAAAGTAGGTTAATATTTGTATATAAAAAAAGTATATTTTTTGAAGTGTTTTGAAGTGAGAATACGAAATTTTAATATCAGAGTGAGTCAACAAAGTATGAAAAAAAGTAGGTTAATATTTGTAGATAAAAAAAGTATATTTTTTGAAGTGTTTTTAAGTTAGAATACGAAATTTTAATATCAGAGTGAGTCAACAAAGTATGAAAAAAAGTAGGTTAATATTTGTAGATAAAAAAAGTATATTTTTTGAAGTGTTTTGAAGTTAGAATACGAAATTTTAATATCAGAGTGAGTCAACAAAGTATGAAAAAAAGTATTTTAATATATTTATTCAAAAAAGTATATTTTTTGAAGTGTTTTGAAGTGAGAATACGAAATTTTAATATCAGAGTGAGTCAACAAAGTATGAAAAAAAGTATTTTAATATTTGTAGATAAAAAAAGTATATTTTTTGAAGTGTTTTGAAGTGAGAATACGAAATTTTAATATCAGAGTGAGTCAACAAAGTATGAAAAAAAGTATTTTAATATTTGTAGATAAAAAAAGTATATTTTTTGAAGTGTTTTGAAGTTAGAATACGAAATTTTAATATCAGAGTGAGTCAACAAAGTATGAAAAAAAGTATTTTAATATTTGTAGATAAAAAAAGTATATTTTTTGAAGTGTTTTGAAGTGAGAATACGAAATTTTAATATCAGAGTGAGTCAACAAAGTATGAAAAAAAGTATTTTAATATTTGTAGATAAAAAAAGTATATTTTTTGAAGTGTTTTGAAGTTAGAATACGAAATTTTAATATCAGAGTGAGTCAACAAAGTATGAAAAAAAGTAGGTTAATATTTGTAGATAAAAAAAGTATATTTTTTGAAGTGTTTTGAAGTTAGAATACGAAATTTTAATATCAGAGTGAGTCAACAAAGTATGAAAAAAAGTATTTTAATATTTGTAGATAAAAAAAGTATATTTTTTGAAGTGTTTTGAAGTTAGAATACGAAATTTTAATATCAGAGTGAGTCAACAAAGTATGAAAAAAAGTATTTTAATATTTGTAGATAAAAAAAGTATATTTTTTGAAGTGTTTTGAAGTGAGAATACGAAATTTTAATATCAGAGTGAGTCAACAAAGTATGAAAAAAAGTAGGTTAATATTTGTAGATAAAAAAAGTATATTTTTTGAAGTGTTTTGAAGTGAGAATACGAAATTTTAATATCAGAGTGAGTCAACAAAGTATGAAAAAAAGTATTTTAATATATTTATTCAAAAAAGTATATTTTTTGAAGTGTTTTGAAGTGAGAATACGAAATTTTAATATCAGAGTGAGTCAACAAAGTATGAAAAAAAGTAGGTTAATATATTTATTCAAAAAAGTATATTTTTTGAAGTGTTTTGAAGTTAGAATACGAAATTTTAATATCAGAGTGAGTCAACAAAGTATGAAAAAAAGTATTTTAATATTTGTAGATAAAAAAAGTATATTTTTTGAAGTGTTTTGAAGTGAGAATACGAAATTTTAATATCAGAGTGAGTCAACAAAGTATGAAAAAAAGTAGGTTAATATTTGTAGATAAAAAAAGTATATTTTTTGAAGTGTTTTGAAGTTAGAATACGAAATTTTAATATCAGAGTGAGTCAACAAAGTATGAAAAAAAGTATTTTAATATATTTATTCAAAAAAGTATATTTTTTGAAGTGTTTTGAAGTGAGAATACGAAATTTTAATATCAGAGTGAGTCAACAAAGTATGAAAAAAAGTAGGTTAATATATTTATATAAAAAAGTATATTTTTTGAAGTGTTTTGAAGTTAGAATACGAAATTTTAATATCAGAGTGAGTCAACAAAGTATGAAAAAAAGTATTTTAATATTTGTAGATAAAAAAAGTATATTTTTTGAAGTGTTTTGAAGTTAGAATACGAAATTTTAATATCAGAGTGAGTCAACAAAGTATGAAAAAAAGTAGGTTAATATTTGTAGATAAAAAAAGTATATTTTTTGAAGTGTTTTGAAGTGAGAATACGAAATTTTAATATCAGAGTGAGTCAACAAAGTATGAAAAAAAGTAGGTTAATATTTGTAGATAAAAAAAGTATATTTTTTGAAGTGTTTTGAAGTGAGAATACGAAATTTTAATATCAGAGTGAGTCAACAAAGTATGAAAAAAAGTATTTTAATATTTGTAGATAAAAAAAGTATATTTTTTGAAGTGTTTTTAAGTTAGAATACGAAATTTTAATATCAGAGTGAGTCAACAAAGTATGAAAAAAAGTAGGTTAATATTTGTAGATAAAAAAAGTATATTTTTTGAAGTGTTTTGAAGTTAGAATACGAAATTTTAATATCAGAGTGAGTCAACAAAGTATGAAAAAAAGTATTTTAATATATTTATTCAAAAAAGTATATTTTTTGAAGTGTTTTGAAGTGAGAATACGAAATTTTAATATCAGAGTGAGTCAACAAAGTATGAAAAAAAGTAGGTTAATATATTTATATAAAAAAGTATATTTTTTGAAGTGTTTTGAAGTGAGAATACGAAATTTTAATATCAGAGTGAGTCAACAAAGTATGAAAAAAAGTAGGTTAATATTTGTATATAAAAAAAGTATATTTTTTGAAGTGTTTTGAAGTGAGAATACGAAATTTTAATATCAGAGTGAGTCAACAAAGTATGAAAAAAAGTATTTTAATATTTGTATATAAAAAAAGTATATTTTTTGAAGTGTTTTTAAGTTAGAATACGAAATTTTAATATCAGAGTGAGTCAACAAAGTATGAAAAAAAGTAGGTTAATATTTGTAGATAAAAAAAGTATATTTTTTGAAGTGTTTTGAAGTGAGAATACGAAATTTTAATATCAGAGTGAGTCAACAAAGTATGAAAAAAAGTATTTTAATATTTGTAGATAAAAAAAGTATATTTTTTGAAGTGTTTTGAAGTTAGAATACGAAATTTTAATATCAGAGTGAGTCAACAAAGTATGAAAAAAAGTAGGTTAATATTTGTAGATAAAAAAAGTATATTTTTTGAAGTGTTTTGAAGTTAGAATACGAAATTTTAATATCAGAGTGAGTCAACAAAGTATGAAAAAAAGTAGGTTAATATATTTATATAAAAAAGTATATTTTTTGAAGTGTTTTGAAGTTAGAATACGAAATTTTAATATCAGAGTGAGTCAACAAAGTATGAAAAAAAGTATTTTAATATTTGTAGATAAAAAAAGTATATTTTTTGAAGTGTTTTGAAGTTAGAATACGAAATTTTAATATCAGAGTGAGTCAACAAAGTATGAAAAAAAGTATTTTAATATTTGTAGATAAAAAAAGTATATTTTTTGAAGTGTTTTGAAGTTAGAATACGAAATTTTAATATCAGAGTGAGTCAACAAAGTATGAAAAAAAGTAGGTTAATATTTGTAGATAAAAAAAGTATATTTTTTGAAGTGTTTTGAAGTTAGAATACGAAATTTTAATATCAGAGTGAGTCAACAAAGTATGAAAAAAAGTAGGTTAATATTTGTAGATAAAAAAAGTATATTTTTTGAAGTGTTTTGAAGTGAGAATACGAAATTTTAATATCAGAGTGAGTCAACAAAGTATGAAAAAAAGTAGGTTAATATATTTATATAAAAAAGTATATTTTTTGAAGTGTTTTTGAAGTTAGAATACGAAATTTTAATATCAGAGTGAGTCAACAAAGTATGAAAAAAAGTAGGTTAATATTTGTAGATAAAAAAAGTATATTTTTTGAAGTGTTTTGAAGTGAGAATACGAAATTTTAATATCAGAGTGAGTCAACAAAGTATGAAAAAAAAGTAGGTTAATATATTTATATAAAAAAGTATATTTTTTGAAGTGTTTTTGAAGTGAGAATACGAAATTTTAATATCAGAGTGAGTCAACAAAGTATGAAAAAAAGTATTTTAATATTTGTAGATAAAAAAAGTATATTTTTTGAAGTGTTTTGAAGTGAGAATACGAAATTTTAATATCAGAGTGAGTCAACAAAGTATGAAAAAAAGTAGGTTTAATATTTGTAGATAAAAAAAGTATATTTTTTGAAGTGTTTTGAAGTTAGAATACGAAATTTTAATATCAGAGTGAGTCAACAAAGTATGAAAAAAAGTAGGTTAATATATTTATATAAAAAAGTATATTTTTTGAAGTGTTTTGAAGTGAGAATACGAAATTTTAATATCAGAGTGAGTCAACAAAGTATGAAAAAAAGTAGGTTAATATTTGTAGATAAAAAAAGTATATTTTTTGAAGTGTTTTGAAGTGAGAATACGAAATTTTAATATCAGAGTGAGTCAACAAAGTATGAAAAAAAAGTATTTTAATATTTGTAGATAAAAAAAGTATATTTTTTGAAGTGTTTTGAAGTTAGAATACGAAATTTTAATATCAGAGTGAGTCAACAAAGTATGAAAAAAAGTATTTTAATATTTGTAGATAAAAAAAGTATATTTTTTGAAGTGTTTTGAAGTTAGAATACGAAATTTTAATATCAGAGTGAGTCAACAAAGTATGAAAAAAAGTAGGTTAATATTTGTAGATAAAAAAAGTATATTTTTTGAAGTGTTTTGAAGTTAGAATACGAAATTTTAATATCAGAGTGAGTCAACAAAGTATGAAAAAAAGTAGGTTAATATTTGTAGATAAAAAAAGTATATTTTTTGAAGTGTTTTGAAGTTAGAATACGAAATTTTAATATCAGAGTGAGTCAACAAAGTATGAAAAAAAGTATTTTAATATTTGTAGATAAAAAAAGTATATTTTTTGAAGTGTTTTGAAGTTAGAATACGAAATTTTAATATCAGAGTGAGTCAACAAAGTATGAAAAAAAGTAGGGTTAATATTTGTAGATAAAAAAAGTATATTTTTTGAAGTGTTTTGAAGTGAGAATACGAAATTTTAATATCAGAGTGAGTCAACAAAGTATGAAAAAAAGTAGGTTAATATTTGTATATAAAAAAAGTATATTTTTTGAAGTGTTTTGAAGTGAGAATACGAAATTTTAATATCAGAGTGAGTCAACAAAGTATGAAAAAAAAGTATTTTAATATTTGTAGATAAAAAAAGTATATTTTTTGAAGTGTTTTTAAGTTAGAATACGAAATTTTAATATCAGAGTGAGTCAACAAAGTATGAAAAAAAAGTAGGTTAATATTTGTAGATAAAAAAAAGTATATTTTTTGAAGTGTTTTGAAGTTAGAATACGAAATTTTAATATCAGAGTGAGTCAACAAAGTATGAAAAAAAGTATTTTAATATATTTATTCAAAAAAGTATATTTTTTGAAGTGTTTTGAAGTGAGAATACGAAATTTTAATATCAGAGTGAGTCAACAAAGTATGAAAAAAAGTAGGTTAATATATTTATATAAAAAAGTATATTTTTTGAAGTGTTTTGAAGTGAGAATACGAAATTTTAATATCAGAGTGAGTCAACAAAGTATGAAAAAAAAGTAGGTTAATATTTGTATATAAAAAAAGTATATTTTTTGAAGTGTTTTGAAGTGAGAATACGAAATTTTAATATCAGAGTGAGTCAACAAAGTATGAAAAAAAGTATTTTAATATTTGTATATAAAAAAAGTATATTTTTTGAAGTGTTTTTAAGTTAGAATACGAAATTTTAATATCAGAGTGAGTCAACAAAGTATGAAAAAAAGTAGGTTAATATTTGTAGATAAAAAAAGTATATTTTTTTGAAGTGTTTTGAAGTGAGAATACGAAATTTTAATATCAGAGTGAGTCAACAAAGTATGAAAAAAAGTATTTTAATATTTGTAGATAAAAAAAGTATATTTTTTGAAGTGTTTTGAAGTTAGAATACGAAATTTTAATATCAGAGTGAGTCAACAAAGTATGAAAAAAAGTAGGTTAATATTTGTAGATAAAAAAAGTATATTTTTTGAAGTGTTTTGAAGTTAGAATACGAAATTTTAATATCAGAGTGAGTCAACAAAGTATGAAAAAAAGTAGGTTAATATATTTATATAAAAAAGTATATTTTTTGAAGTGTTTTGAAGTTAGAATACGAAATTTTAATATCAGAGTGAGTCAACAAAGTATGAAAAAAAGTATTTTAATATTTGTAGATAAAAAAAGTATATTTTTTGAAGTGTTTTGAAGTTAGAATACGAAATTTTAATATCAGAGTGAGTCAACAAAGTATGAAAAAAAGTATTTTAATATTTGTAGATAAAAAAAGTATATTTTTTGAAGTGTTTTGAAGTTAGAATACGAAATTTTAATATCAGAGTGAGTCAACAAAGTATGAAAAAAAGTAGGTTAATATTTGTAGATAAAAAAAGTATATTTTTTGAAGTGTTTTGAAGTTAGAATACGAAATTTTAATATCAGAGTGAGTCAACAAAGTATGAAAAAAGTAGGTTAATATTTGTAGATAAAAAAAGTATATTTTTTGAAGTGTTTTGAAGTGAGAATACGAAATTTTAATATCAGAGTGAGTCAACAAAGTATGAAAAAAAGTAGGTTAATATATTTATATAAAAAAGTATATTTTTTGAAGTGTTTTGAAGTGAGAATACGAAATTTTAATATCAGAGTGAGTCAACAAAGTATGAAAAAAAGTATTTTAATATTTGTAGATAAAAAAAGTATATTTTTTGAAGTGTTTTGAAGTGAGAATACGAAATTTTAATATCAGAGTGAGTCAACAAAGTATGAAAAAAAGTATTTTAATATTTGTAGATAAAAAAAGTATATTTTTTGAAGTGTTTTGAAGTGAGAATACGAAATTTTAATATCAGAGTGAGTCAACAAAGTATGAAAAAAAGTAGGTTAATATATTTATATAAAAAAGTATATTTTTTGAAGTGTTTTGAAGTGAGAATACGAAATTTTAATATCAGAGTGAGTCAACAAAGTATGAAAAAAAGTATTTTAATATTTGTAGATAAAAAAAGTATATTTTTTGAAGTGTTTTGAAGTGAGAATACGAAATTTTAATATCAGAGTGAGTCAACAAAGTATGAAAAAAAGTATTTTAATATTTGTAGATAAAAAAAGTATATTTTTTGAAGTGTTTTGAAGTGAGAATACGAAATTTTAATATCAGAGTGAGTCAACAAAGTATGAAAAAAAAGGTAGGTTAATATATTTATATAAAAAAGTATATTTTTTGAAGTGTTTTGAAGTGAGAATACGAAATTTTAATATCAGAGTGAGTCAACAAAGTATGAAAAAAAGTATTTTAATATTTGTAGATAAAAAAAGTATATTTTTTGAAGTGTTTTGAAGTGAGAATACGAAATTTTAATATCAGAGTGAGTCAACAAAGTATGAAAAAAAGTATTTTAATATTTGTAGATAAAAAAAGTATATTTTTTGAGTGTTTTGAAGTTAGAATACGAAATTTTAATATCAGAGTGAGTCAACAAAGTATGAAAAAAAGTATTTTAATATTTGTAGATAAAAAAAGTATATTTTTTGAAGTGTTTTGAAGTTAGAATACGAAATTTTAATATCAGAGTGAGTCAACAAAGTATGAAAAAAAGTAGGTTAATATTTGTAGATAAAAAAAGTATATTTTTTGAAGTGTTTTGAAGTGAGAATACGAAATTTTAATATCAGAGTGAGTCAACAAGTATGAAAAAAAGTATTTTAATATTTGTAGATAAAAAAAGTATATTTTTTGAAGTGTTTTGAAGTTAGAATACGAAATTTTAATATCAGAGTGAGTCAACAAAGTATGAAAAAAAGTATTTTAATATTTGTAGATAAAAAAAGTATATTTTTTGAAGTGTTTTGAAGTTAGAATACGAAATTTTAATATCAGAGTGAGTCAACAAAGTATGAAAAAAAGTATTTTAATATTTGTAGATAAAAAAAGTATATTTTTTGAAGTGTTTTGAAGTGAGAATACGAAATTTTAATATCAGAGTGAGTCAACAAAGTATGAAAAAAAGTAGGTTAATATTTGTAGATAAAAAAAGTATATTTTTTGAAGTGTTTTGAAGTTAGAATACGAAATTTTAATATCAGAGTGAGTCAACAAAGTATGAAAAAAAGTATTTTAATATTTGTAGATAAAAAAAGTATATTTTTTGAAGTGTTTTGAAGTTAGAATACGAAATTTTAATATCAGAGTGAGTCAACAAAGTATGAAAAAAAAGTATTTTAATATTTGTAGATAAAAAAAGTATATTTTTTGAAGTGTTTTGAAGTTAGAATACGAAATTTTAATATCAGAGTGAGTCAACAAAGTATGAAAAAAAGTAGGTTAATATATTTATATAAAAAAGTATATTTTTTGAAGTGTTTTGAAGTTAGAATACGAAATTTTAATATCAGAGTGAGTCAACAAAGTATGAAAAAAAGTATTTTAATATTTGTAGATAAAAAAAGTATATTTTTTGAAGTGTTTTGAAGTTAGAATACGAAATTTTAATATCAGAGTGAGTCAACAAAGTATGAAAAAAAGTATTTTAATATTTGTAGATAAAAAAAGTATATTTTTTGAAGTGTTTTGAAGTTAGAATACGAAATTTTAATATCAGAGTGAGTCAACAA
>CAMPDV010003895.1:0-43863 GCA_946699065.1 Loxodes magnus
ATAACACAACAATAGCCTAACTAGAAAATTAAAATCAAAGATTATTAAAGAAATACAAAATCGAAAATCAAAATAATGAATTAACAATAAAAGAATTACTTGAATATAATCAATTGAAAATAAACAAAAAACAAAATATAACTAATAAAAATAAAAAAAAAGGACTTAATAAAAAATGCCTGCAAACGAATAGAAAAAAATGGAAGCAATTAGAATCAAACATGAATTCAAAAATCAACGAAAATAAGACTAATGAACATAGAGAAAAGACATTCATATAGCTTTTTAGCAAACAATTTTTTAATTAATTATTATTATATTGAAAAAATGAATTACATATATTAATAAATTTAGTAAATGTTTAATTTAATTTTTTCTTAAACAAAAACTTAATTTTAATTATCTAGACATAATTATGTTTGGTAAAATTTAAAATTTTATTGAAAAAATATAATAATTTTAAACTAAAAAGATTCAAAGAAAATATTTAGACTAGTTTTCATAAAAATTTATAAAAATATAAATTATTTAATTAGTATCAATTCATTAAATCTAATTTTTTTGTTGGAATTTACTATAAGCACAATCAAGGTATTCTAAAAATAGGGTCATCAATCTAAATATTTATATTTATATTTATGACAATAAAGCATCTTTATAAGTTTTACTATCTCTGAAATAAAATAAATCACGCTTTAAAAAGTTTAATTGAGTCGAAAAAAAGTTCATCCTATTATTTACAATTTGATAGAATAAAAATTAGTTTTTCTTGGAATAAAAAAGAGCTAAAAGCTTTAATTTTAATTTTTTAATTAAAAAGAAATATAAATTAACTAAAGTTTGAATTTGGAAATTAATTAAGGATTTTACTTATTAGTAAAGTTAAATTTTTAATGAACATTTTAAGATAAAAATAAGTTTAAATAATTAAAAAGAATATTTTTGTATAAATTTAAGTATAATTAAGAATAAAAAAGAATCTGTTGAAATCTGTTAATTTATTATATAAATGTTTTATAAAAGTATCAAATTAAAAGTTGATATTATTTTTTATTGTAAAAGAATTATTTCTGACTTTTGAAATGGCTTAAATAAAGAAAATTCAAATAAATTTTTAATCTAAAATGATGATAAAATTAATTAATAGAAAAAATTGGATAAAAATTATGCAAAAGAAATTAAAAAATACTAAAAAAAATCAAAAAATAAAGATTTAGATAAAAATAAAAATATATAGATATAAATAAATAATTGATTGATTATAGTGGGTCTGTCATTTTTAGGCTAACCACTTTTAAGTTTAAAATTTGGTATAAGATCAACTTCAAATCTGTTTAGATTTTGTCTATCATAAATCTTGGTGATTTTTAGTTTGTTATTTCTAATCTTTTCCAATAGGTCGAATCCCAGTCACTTTTATTGAATTCGTTAATCGCTTATTAGATATAAGGAGCTTCTCTCTTTAGTTGTAGTATTTTTTCTACACAGTTTACCTTCTTAATTGCAATAGATCCTGAAAATATTTTCCCATTAGTTTTTTATTATTTTCTTATATTTTTATTAAAATTGGAAGCAGCTTCTTACTTTGTGCCTTGATCACTTGCAGTACCAGCATCTCATTATTTTCCGATATGGAATGAAAGTTGTTGTAGGCTGTTGCTCAACATCCATCGGATCATTCACTTATATTTTTTATAAGAATATGCTTTCAGTTAACTCTGCGAATTGGTTGAATTTTTCTTCTAATTTTTCTATAAAGATATTTCCTGATGCTTATTTTCAATTTTTTTCTCTTATGAGTTTGTCATCAGATATTCTATTTTTCTTTCTAGTTCTTATACTGTTCTTAGGAGTTTAAAATTTTCTAATTGCATAACTTTAAATTCTTAAAGTATTTTTTATTAATCATATTTTGACTAAGATGAATTCTTTTAAGAAGAGACTTATTGCAAGAAATTTTAATTTTTTCTATTTATATAAAAATAATAAAAATTTTTGACAATCTAAATTTTATCAAATAATGCAAAAAATGTATAGCTAATTTAATATATTTTTAGAGAATTTTCTTGTAGTCTTAATTAATATAAATTATATTTTAATTTTATTTACGGTTTACAAATTAAGAAATTGTGGATTTGAAAAATTCTATTTAATTTGTAGTATAAAAATAAAATTTTTACTTTCAAATTTAATAATACAAACGTTAGAGTTATTAAAATAAAATCGAACTTTAAGGTCAATAACTTCCATTAGTAAACATTATAAATAAATTTCTATTAATTTATATAAGTATTCAATTCAATTCAATTTAAATGTTCTGCAGTAGCTTCAAGCCGCCGCATAAAAAAGTTTTCAATCTTGGTGATTTTTCTTCTTGATTCTCTCTTGTCCCAATTCTCATCTTCTCTATTCTTGAAGTTCCTGATTGTTTTTATTTTTTCTTGTATATTTGTCCGTCTTTATTGCAATACAGTTTCTTCCTTTCCTTTTCTTCTTTAATTCAGTATTCTTTCTTGAATTTCTAGAATTTCTTACATCTTCTGTACAGATGATTCTGGCTTTTACAAAAGTAACATTTCTTCTTTATCTTTCTAGCCGGCTCCATCTTGATTACCTGCTCTTCTTCTATTTCCATTTTGTCGATCTTAGGAATTTCTTGTCTCTAACTTAATATTATTTCCTTATTCTAATCTTGTATCGTTTTTATTGAGGCCCTCATCTGTTTCAACTCTTCCTACTGATACTTCCAGAGAGTGTCAAGCTCCCTTTCCCAATTTGCCATTCGAAGCTCTCTTGAGTCCTGTTGCTCAATTAAATCCATTAGCTTCGTATTTTCCTTCTTAAGCTTCTTAACCTCTTCCTATAGGTTTATGACTACCTTAATTAATTGTTCTATGCTCAACTACCCGGATGGATAGACTTCCGACACCTCCTAATGTAGAGCCGACTTAGGCTGCTTCCTTGGCTTTTCCTGCGTTGACGGAGTGAGTTCATGGCTTTTCCTAGCAATTGGATATTCTTCCCTGGGTAAGGAAGATTAATATTACTTCACCGGAGTTTAGTCTTATTAAGAAGAAGATTAGGGTTAAGTGTAAGACGACTGATTAAGAGTGGCTTCTGGTTTCCTCTCCTATTTCTTGGAGGTGGTGTAGAAACCTTTCTTTAAGCCTTCCATTTTATTTATCTATATTTATATAAGTATTTAAACTCCAAAAATATATTGTAGCATTTTTAATTTCCGTTACAACAATATTACATGAAATTTTAACAGATTCAAAAAATATAAACAGGCAATATATTTTCAATATCACATTATAATATATAAAAAGCTAAGAACTAATCTAGAAATTAATCTATTAATTTGATAAGAAATACAAAAAAGACAAAACATTAACAATTAAAAAATATGATCGTTAAGATTTGAAATAGGAAAAATTAGAGATTAACAAAAGCTAGCAAATAAATTGCATTATAAGAAAAAAAATCGAAATATTATTACAAAATTATATTTATTGATACCTCATATTGGAATATTTATTATAAAAATCTGTGCCTCATGTTATTAAATAATATCTTTAAGATTGATGAAATAAATTTCGAATTAAAGAAATTAAAATCAAAAATGCTTGATATGATGCTTTAAGATTATAGCAAATTCATTTGCCAACGAGTAGTTCATCGTATCATATAACCATTTTTAAATTTTTACTTAAAATCTAGTAGTTTCGTAATTATTAGACATTTCACTTCGCTTATCCAATTTATAAATTAATTTATATAAAATTATTAAATCCATAATATTTTTAGATATTAAAAACAGAAATTAATCACTCTAATCAAATTCTTAATTGTGTTATTAGGTTAAAGATCTTATTATTAGATTTTTTTTTTCAAATTTATATTAAAAATTTATTTTCATTTATTTTATCATCTTTGTTCTCTTAAAACTTTTAAACTTTTTTTGTTTTTCTTCTTAAATTTATTAACTTTTTTCATCCAAAAAGTAAAAATTATTTCCCAAATTCTTATTTTTTTATATCATTTACTATATTTATAGAATCTTTAAATTAAATATCAAGCAATTCATCTTATATATCATTAAATTATCTCTTAATCTTAATTTTAATTATATATTTTTACTTATCTTTATTTGCAAATATGTAAAACTAAAAATGATTAAATTTTCAGTTTAGTACAAATAAATTAAAATTAATAAATTTAAAGCTTATTATTTATTTAAATATACAATTGCTTTTTATGAGTAAAAAACAATTAATCTTTTTATAAAAATATTTTGTTTTATCTTTTCTATTTTTAGATATTTATGTTGGTTTCTATTAATGAAATTTCCTAATAATTTTTAATTTCTATTTAGCTTTATTTAAATTATATACTTCTTAGGTAATTATCAGAATTTTTATTAAAAAACTCTTAAAATATAAAATATTTAACTTTACTATATTTTTATTCATAATATATTATTGATTCACTTAAAGATAAAAAATCATTTATAATCTTCTATCATTATCTCTTCTTTAATATTCATTTCTTAATAAATCCTTCATTATTATATAGTTGTTCGAAGGTGAACAACAAGGTCATCTTCATCAGAAGTTGGGGAAGTTAAGTACCCATAATCGACCTTATGTCTTCCTCTGCTTTGGTTGGCCTCGAGACATAAGATTCTTAGACCTTCGGCACTGGCTTAATTTGGACTTAATTCTGGAACGAAAAAGAAATAATATTGCGAGCTTCATCAGAGGTGGGGAATTTAAGTACCCATAATTGACACATGTCGTCCTCTGCTTTGGTGATGCAATGAGACACAATCCTGCCATGTCCTTGGACCTCCAGCAAGTATTAAAGATTACGAGTATTCTAAAATTATATCAGTATTGAAAATTTTTATCAGTATCTGATAATTTTATCAGTAACAAACATTCTTGTTAGTATGAAACATTTTTTTTTTAAAGAGCTGCGCACCAACGAGAGTGCTACGCGCTCTAAATCAAATTTATTTATTTATTTATTATTTATTTATTATTTTTCTATTATAATTGATATTAATATAAATACAATTATTATTATTGCTATTATTTTATTTTATTTATTATTATTATTCTTATAATAATTATTTTGATAATTATTTTGATTATTATTATTATTTTTATTAAAATTTTTTATAATAATAATAATTACTATTATTAATATTTTTATTTTTTTATTATAATTTTTATTATAATTTTTATTATAATTTTTTTAATTTCTATTTTTTCAATTTTTATTATTTATTTAATTATATTATATTATATTATTTTTTAGTATTATTTTTTTATTACTATTTGCTCAATTTTTTCTTATTAAAATGATATTTTTATTATTATTGCTATTACAACTATTATTTCTATTATTTCTATTATTATTGATAATACTTTTATAATTATAATTAATATTATTATTATATTTACTTCTAATTTTACTATTATTATATTATTATTGATATTGATTTATTTCTTTATGTTTTCTTATTATTATAATTAACATTACGATTTTTTATGTTTTTATTAATATTATTCGTATTATTATTATTTTATGATTATTGCTATTATTTAATATTATTATTTATATCAATACTATTATTAATAAAAACAGTATTATTATTATTACAATTATCATTATTATTACTCTTATAATAATTATTACTATTTTTACGATATTTAATATTAATACTATTACTATTATTATATTCTATTATTATTATTGATATTAAGATTTCTATATAATTTATTTTCTTATTACTATTTTAGTTATTATTATTATTATTTTAATTTCTATAATTTTAATAATAATCTGACTTTATTATTTCTATTATATTATCTATTATTCGTAATACACTTATAATTATCTCGAATTTAATTTATATACTTACTTCTATTGATATTATTATAATTATTTTTATTACAAAAGTTTATGTTTTTATTATTATTATTGTTGGTATTATTATTCTTTATTTTTATTATTCTTTTATTTATTTCTTTTATTGATAATAGTTTTATAATTATCATTTTTATTATTATTTTTATTAAAATGATATTTTATTTATTATTATTATAATTTTTTGTTTTTATTGTTATTAATATTGATATTTATTTCGATTATTCTATTCTTATTTTTTTTAATGATAATAGTTTTATAAATATCATTTATATTATTATTATTTTATTTCTAATTTAACTGGTATAATATTATTTTTTATATTGATATTGATATTTTATATTATTTTTATTCTTGATATTAATATTCATATTATTGATCTTATTATTATTATTAGAATTATTATTATTACTATTATTATGCCTACGATTTTTAATTCATTAATTTTTTTTAATCTTTACGATGGTTTTTTTTAAATATTTTTTGATTTTTTTAATTATTTTGATTTTACTTTAATTAATATATTTTTTATTTTATTATAGATTTTATTTTTATTATTTTATTTTATTTATATATTTTTATTTTTATTATTTGTCTAGATATTTATCTAATTTTTTTTATGACATATATTTTTTTTAATTATTTGATTCTTTCTTAAAATTAATTCTGTGTTTCAAGTCTACCGAGTAAATTAACTGGTGTTGTCATGTCTGCCGTGCAAGTACTCTTGCAATAGATGCCATCACAAACAAGTAAGGACGGACCCATTGTGTGATAAACCTTACTTATTTGAGGGTTCTCTATCGGTAGGATGAGTCGACTAAAGCAAGCCGAAATGTTATCTCAGAGTTATCTTGATTCTACATGTTGCTATTCTGATCAGGAGGTAGAAAACAACATGACTGAGATAAAAAGTAATTATTATTTAGAAGAATTCACCTTATTGATTCACTTCACACTAATATAGGAATGTTCTCTAACTCCAGCCTTTGGAAGAATTTGAAGAATTAAGGCAACCAATTTTGATTATAAAAACTGAGAGAAGAAGATAAGAAGCAAAGAGACCAAATGAAGCTAGAAACATTTCTAGCCTTGTAATAATAATTAAGATTGATTTCTTTATTTTTTCGTGATGAACCAAACAATGGTGGTACTACGCTAATTTAATTAACTTATTAATTATTATTTTTATTATTTCTTTAGATATTTAAAGTATGAATATTTATTTGATGTAATCTTAAGAAATTTTAATTTAGTTTTAAGCTTACTTTTTAAATATTTAAAATATTTTCCTTATTCTTTAATAAATTAAAAATAAAATAATAAGCTATTAAATTTAGTAGATTAGATAATATTTTTATTTCAATTATCTTTAAAATAAACTATTTTATTGTTTATTTTTCTATTATTTCTTTTACTTAAAATTAAAAAAAAAATGACACATATACAAATTTTAAAAAAATTAACTAAACATTTTATACTTTTTAAACTATTTTTTCGTTAGTTTCATTAAATCTACATTTTTGTCCAAAAAAATTAATGAATCTAAAAATTATTCTATCAAATTTATCATATTAAAAAAATAAAAAAAGGGTTAAAATCCATCTCAAATTATAAAAACTTTATAAAAAGCATTTATTTAATTATAAAAGATTTTAATTTTAATTAAAAGTTGATAAAGTTTTTCTTGTGCTCATTCTTCCTCAACATTGTGGATAACTGTCATTCTTACGAATTTTTATTTAAGTTAATTAGCCCATTATTCTTTTATTTATGCTCCTCAAATATTTAAATACTTAAGATTTCTATAAAAAGGATATTCTTATTCCTCTTAATCACATATTGGAAAGCCTTCCTATGTAATTCCAATTGAATTATAAAGATTTAAAAATTGTAAATGTTTACATTTAGTTACTATTTATAATACATCTTTATTACTTAGCTAAATTCTACGAATCTCTAATTATTTTAATTTGCTAATTTTTACTATTTCATCTATTCAATTCTCATCTAACATTTAGAAAGATGCCAAATCTAAGCTTTCTAACTCCTTACAGTTTTAACTCATAGATTGTAAAGTCTTAATTTTTATTTTTTCCATTCCAGTGAGAGATAATTTAGTTAGTTTTCTACAATTCTCAAAAATATAGCATAGAGTTTCATTAGAAAGTTATCTAACTTAATTAAAGGATAGTTCTTTATAATTCTATCCATAATCTCCTATTTTCTTCAAAGATGTATTAGTAAGTTAAAGTAATATCATAAAATTAAGAGATTTTAAATTAGGACAGTTTTACATTAAAGATATCAATTGGTTATCATTAAAATTATTGCAACAAATAATCTCAATATGCTATAAATTATTATGCTACTTAGAAAATAATTCTTATATTGTTTCTGCTTATAAGTCTCTCTAAATTTTTAAATAACTAAGGTTAAAGTTTTTTAACTTAAATATGAATTAATCTTAAGAATTTTATATATAATATCAGTCAATTTTATTTAAATTAGGACAAAAATCAATATACTTATCAATATCTATATTGAAGTTAAAGTTTATTTCTTCTAATTAGCTTCCTTTTTATTTCAAATATTATAATAAAATTTCTTGATTAATTTTTTTACTAAATAATTTTAATTCCTTTAAATTTAAATCTAAACAATAGTCTAGTAAAAATTTTTCTGTTATCTGGTTTTAATTTTATTAGCAAATTTCTAAGAATTACAAATGAGTCAAGTTTTACAAAAATCTTAAGTTTTCTTCCAGTAAAAAATTAATCCTTAAAACAATTTTTTTTAGATTTGAGCATTTTGTTATATATTCTTAAAAGGTTTCATCTAAATTAGTTAGTTCAATTAAATGAATTTCTTAAACTTGTTAAAATGTTCTTTGATTTAGATTCATCTTCAGTCGTAATTATTTTTATATTTATTAAACAAGCTTTTCTGGTTATTTTTATCCATATCAATAAGTATTAATATATAGAATTTTAGTATCAGATTACAAAATTTATTTGAGAGTTCAGTTTATTTTATTTTAAACATAGTCTTTATTACTTGAATATTATTTTATTTCTAACTTTTCAAATTAATACTTAAACTTATTAAAAAGTTAACTAACCTATTGTAGTCTACTTATTTCTCTATTTTTAAGGAACTAGCAAATATATTGAAGAATATAAGAATTAGAAAATAAAGTTTGTTTACTACTTTTAATCAATTTAATATTTATTTTTTAAGAAAGTTCTTCTTCTTAGTTTAAGTGCTCATGAAATCTCTTCATTGGAAGCATAAATTCTTAATCTTTTTAATCTTCTGTAAATACATTTTAACTTATTTTGCTAATTTATTATTTTTAGTTTTAAGATGAATCCTTTTAAATTTGTGCTGTTACTTAAGTTTCTTGGAGGTGTTTATTAGATTCTTCTTTCTATTGATTAGAATAGGATTATTGGTTTGGATTATCTAGTTTATAGTTTTAGTTACTAGTTGATTAATCACTCCCACTTTGCATTTGATTATAATTTTTAATTTTATCAGACTATTTATATTTAATTTATGAATAACGGATATATTTATAAATAAAACTTAAGGTTTAAATTAGCATTATCATATTTACGTAATTTAATTAAATCAACGTTTTAAAATTAAATAAAAGAGCTAATTTAAATGAAAAGAGTAAATAGTTTATTTATCTTATAGCTATTCTTTATAATAAGCTGAATATAAATGCTTTCTTAGTTTTTTATTAGTGAGCTAATTTAATTAATAATCCTTTAAGAAAATTAAATTTTAAGTCAAGTTTAATTTTTAATTTTTGAATATAAATGCTTAGAGAAATATGATATTCTTGAATATCATTATTATGAATCCATAGATATTACAATGAATCTATAATTATATATAGTTTATAAATAATGATATCCTACAAAAATTATAGACCAGAGATAACTTTCAAGTCTTTATGAAAAAGTAAGATAAACCTTGCTTTTATACATTATTTAATAAATTTTACTCATGAAACTTCTGAAATTTATTTTAGATTAAAACTTTCAGTTCAGCTTAACTAGATTATTCTACTAAGTAGTTATTTAGTATATGCTTTATTATATTTTACATATTAAGCTATCCAATTAAAATTCTTCATTGTTGACTTCTACTTTTAGCCATTTTATATAAGTAGCCAATCATTAATCATGCTCATATCTATTCAATTTTTTATTTTAGTAACTTGTAAAATAATTTTCTTTCTACTGATGAAATTTTATTGCTTAAATGTAAGTTTTTCTATCTATTAAATAAATAATATTAATATTGTAGTTATACTATTTCATCTTCATACTTCTACTTAGAAAGATCTAAGATATTTTTAGAGTTTTGAATGGAATAAACTTATGATAATACTAATTTGCTAAAAGCTTTTCTAAAGTAGTTAGTTCTTTAGAGAGAAAATTTGTGAAATTTTTTATTATATCTAAGCATGCGATTTTTAGACTCTTAATTACTGAGTTTTTATTCCTTTTTAGTTAGATATTTTTGCTTCTTTTTTGATTATGAAGTCTTAAAGGCATTAAATGATTTTCTTAACATTACAAAGAAATAAAATCTGAATTTGAATATTTAATTAAAACGTATAAATGTTAATATCTTAACTTACTTATTCTAGCTTAGTGGACAATTAGTAAGCTTGATAAAGAATTGTATATTTGGATATTAGTTAGTGAAAATAAAGAGAAGAGAAATATATGAAATGATATTAAAGTTAATGTTAGAGTTATTTGATAATTGAAGTATTACATAAACTGAAAAATTTTAAATATTAATAAATAAAATTTCCTAATTGTTAGTCTAATAAAACAAATAAATTAATAAAAAGAAGCTTGCTCCTTCAAAGAAAAGCATTATACTTAAATATTTGTCTATTATTTACAAGAAGGAAAGTAAAATTAAGAAAATATAATTTTTATGTCATTTAAACAAAGTAGAACTATAGAATAAAACTAAGATTAAATCTAAGATTAAATATTAAGAAAGATATAGCAGTAAAAACATACTAAGATAAAGAATTAAATGAAGAGTAAATTTAATTTATACACTTTTTTATTATCACTAGGAAAAATTTACTTGCAGGATTATGTTGAAATTACTAAAAAGTCAGAAATTTAATTATAATTTTCATCAAAGTAAAGAAAGAAATTATGCTTTTTTATTGTAAAAAATTAATAATGTAAGCATAAAATTCTAAAAGGAAATAGAAAATTCATCCCTAGAATATCAGACCTAAAATTTTAAGTCATAGAATCAAATTAAAAAATAAGGATTTTATTATAAATAGTGATGAAGATTCAAAATGAGAATAACTAATTAAAAAAGAAAGTTAAAATCAATTCTGAAATGAAAGAGCTAAGTTTGCAAATAAATAGAAGAGATCCTTAATCAATTAACCTATATTTTAAATCTATAATCTAAAATAATAAATAAATTAGATCCCAGGATATTGATAAGGAGTAAAAGTCTGTTTATATCTATAAGCAGAGACATATATTAAGATGTTAATTATGCAAGAAAAAAGGACACCTACAGTGCTAATATTTAAAAAATAAATTATAGAAGAAAAAACTATGGATCAAAGGGAGTTAAATACATTTCCTCAAGAGAATTTAAAATTTATAGGAGAAAATTATTTTGAGGTATGAAAATGAATGGATCACTAATGGAAAAAGCAACAATAAATTAAGTAAAATGATAAAATGATTTAAATAAGGTAGAATCCTTAAAGAGCAAGAAAAGAACTGATTAATAGAACAAAAAGAAGACTGAGTTAAAGAGAAAGTTTAGAAAGAAAATTTTAAATAATTTCAGAAGCAGTAAGAGAAATTTTATAAACAACAATAAAATTAGATTTACCAAAACAATGATGTTCTATTAAAGGATGGATCAAGTCAATTTATTATTTTTGGACTAGAATTTATTTGAAGATTAAATAATCAGTAATTAATTTATTAAATCAGATTTAAACTCACTTTCAGCTTTTAAATAACAATTTATGTAATAATCTTATATAAATAGCATCTATTTATATGTACTTTTAAATATTTGTTTTATTTTTTTACTAAGATCAATTTAATTAATCTGCTAGTCTAAAATTTACACCAACACTTTAGTTAATACCGGATATCTTTAATCTAGTGCTCTATTCTGCCTTCAAATATAAATGGCACTATTGAATATTTTTAACCTTTTTCATTATAATTTTAAATTTTGCTTTTCATCTCCTTTATCCTTTTAAAAAACAGTTAGCTTTCCTCTATGTTCCTAGCTATTTATTGCAATATTGGTTTTGTCTATTAGCTTATTCTTAAATTCGCTACTTAACTTTTTAATTCAGCCTAGGTGCCACTACGAAGAAGAGTTGACAAACTCGGAAGAGATAAATCTAACTTCCCCGAGGATTCTCGCTAACAGTATAAATATTTGACTGACGGGTCATCTAATGTCCTTAATTATTAATTCTTATTTGGATTTTATTCAAGAAGATTGGAAAATTTGGCTCAAAATTCGAGAATGATCTTTAATAAGTTAGATTCACATTTGGAAAAGCTGAAGTGACTCATTGAACGGCTAGAATGAAAGCAAGAAGTATTAAATACTTTTTTTAATATTAATATTTAAAGAGATATCAACTAGGTGCTAATTGCTCCATAATCAAGTTTATTTACTATTTGCTTATTAGAAGAAAGTATTTAATTGATTTATTTGAGATGTTTATTGATTTTCTTTCTAGAATAAATAATAACTAAAGAACAGAAAGATTATTTCTTAACTATACTGCAAATATAGATAATTCAAGTAGAACTAGATAAACCATTATTTTTTAAATTTCTATTTGTCATCTAAAATATATTTGAAGCTGCTTGCAATTATTGAACTAATAACTTCATATTCTTTTTTATGAAAATATGAAAATTTTAATATCTTTAAAGAAACTTAGTTTAAGTTATTATAAAAATAATGGGGAAATTGTTTAATCAAAATGAATTAGACTTAAGAAAGAATTTTCTAATTAAATTAATTAACTATTAGTGAGTTATTAAACCTTTAATGTAATATACTTTTTCTAATTATTATTTATTATATATTACTTAATCTAATCTTTTATTCTTTTTTAAGTTTATATATATTATTTTACATTCCCTTGAAAGTACCTTTAATAGATTCTCATTTTTTGATCTTTTATATTATAAGAGAGACTTAAACTACTTAAACTTTTATATTTTCTGTTTATTTTAGTTTCTATTTTAATTTTCTACTTATAAACAGCATCATTAGAAATTTTAATCTAAAAGATATTCAAATCGCGCTTTAATTTATGCTTCAATGCAAGCAGTGCTTTTTATTTGGTTGATACATAATCATTTTAAAAGCTTCTTCCTCAACTATTTGAGTATCTGATATCATTTAGGATCCACTCATCCTAGTAATTGATCAAAAAGTAAATTTCGTATTAAGTCAGAACATTAAAAGCTTAAAAAACCAAAATAACAGCTTCTTCATTTCATTACTCGTATATAAATTTTCCTGTCTTAGTTTATCGATTTGAATAGACTAGAGTCAAGATTTGTTCAAAAAAAGGCATATAAAATCGAATGCTATAATAATCTTAATTACTATAAAAGAAATAGAAAATAAATGTTATTCAAACACAAATAACATATTTATTAAATAAAATAATTATTTTATTTTTAGTGTTTAATATATATTAAATATAGTTAGATAATAAAATAATAGAATGTAAAGCTTTTTAATTTGATAAATGTTGACTTAACTCATGTTAAATGCTTTTTAATAAGATTAATAAAATATAAAAGCCAAGAATGCTTTATAAAACTTTGCTCTCCACTCTTTTATCTCTAACCTGCTAATAGATAAGTTATCGAAAGTTTTTCTCCTACATTCTGTAGAAATAAAGTGAAATTAAAGCATTTTCTCTTCTCAGTATTCCAAAATAATCTTGATATTGTTCTTTATAACTCTTGATCTTTTTCCTTCTACCATTTTAAGAATATCTTACAATTCTTGTTCAAAGATAGTTGAACCGCAGCAATAACATTTTTTGAAGATTTTTTAGTATTTAAAAGTACTGTTGCTTTTACCCTTATCCTTTTCTCAGATTAATTGAAAGCTATTTTCTGTTTCTTCTAATTTTATTTATAATTTTCTATTATAATCCTGTGATAGAATTTTTTTTGAATATTCTCTGTTAGCTTTAATTACTAAAACTGTGGCTTTTATTTAAAAATTAGAGTTAATTCTAGCCCTTAATCTAATTTCATAATCAGATGTGCAAATTATTTTCTTAATTCCTACATATTTCTTTGAGGTGTTAACAGATCACCTCTAACCTTTAATTATCTGTTTTTAAATGACAATTTTCTCTCTTAGTTTTCGTTCTCAATAGTGCTAGATTGCAAGGTAAATTTATTTCCAGTGTATAATTCTTAATCTTATTAATAGGGGAAATTTTTCTATAATTTTAAAAGAATATATAATCTTAATTTTGCTTTTTATAAAATTTTATTTCTTTTCCTCAATTTCTTGTTTGTTAAGTCTTAAACCAGGTTTAATTTTTTAATTTAGTTGGCTAATTTGATTACAAAAATATAGATATAATAAAATGCTAGAAACTAAAAGATTATAGTAGCTTCACTTGTTTTATTAGTTTATTCTGTTTTAAAATATTTAAATAATTTAGATAAATATCAGCAAGATTAAATAATTTTTACTCTAAGTCTAAAAAATTTTTCATTCTAATCATTTTTTAATCTAAATTATTTTGTTCCCTAGCTTCTACAAAATCCGTACACAATTGGTCTCTTTTTATTACTTTATTAATTATCACATTTATTCCTTATTATTATTTTAATATACTAAATTAAAGTGTTCGTATCTCCGGGGATTTTAAACCCCTTCAATACATACCTCCAGAGTTCGTTCCTTGAGGTTTAAAATAAAAGTTCGGGACTCCCAGTTTTTTTGGAGTTCTGGCACTCCCTTGAAAAAGCCTCCTTCTAAATATTCTTCCATCCTTGTCTACATAAATTCTTGAAAGTTCTCTCCAAATCTCTTCACTGTTTCTTCTCTGTTTATCCAAATATATCTTGCATCTCTTGTATGTGTGGAATTTTGATTTGCACAGGTAGCACAGCTTGACGATCCTTCTGGGAGGAGTTATCTCTAAGGGTTTTGTGTATTCTAGTTCCATTTTATTTTCAGCTAAAGTTTAAGGTTAAATTCTTTTTTCTCCCAAAAGTTTCACTTCGATTTCCTGTTTCATTAATCTTTCTTCATTGTTTTAACTTTTCTATAGTAATTTTTTGTTTTCTTTCTTTAATATTTAAACTTCTTCTTATAGGTTACGGATAGATTTCATAAGTTATTCTATTATTAGCTATTCATCATTTTTCTATTTCTACATTATTTTTTAGTTACCACTTTTCATGTAGTTGCTTGATCGTGGCTATGGGAGTAAAAAGTCTCGCTTGCTTTAGTCAGTTTCTGTTGATTTAATTTCTTATTCAATTTAAGATTATCTTTATTTTTCTAAATTTGGGGGTTAAAGAGCCTAAGAAAATTATTATATTATTAAAGAAGACGTGGTAGGAGAAGAATTAGAAGTCTCTGGTTTTTTTTCCTTTTTCTATGGAGCTGGAAAAAAACCCTTCCTGAGACCTTCTGCCATTTTTTTAATCCCTTATTATTATTTTAGTTGAAAAAAAGATGTCGAACTTAAGAAAAGGTTTCTTTCTCAGTCCAAAGAAGAAACGTAGCAGAATTTAGAGGAGAATAAAAAGCTGCAAAAATGACCCATGATGCAATAATGCCTACCTCGGATGAGAAGTCGAGGAAATTGACGAAGTCAACCTTACACAATGAGATCATAGAATTCAATTCTTCTGGACAGATGAGCATGGAACAAATCATTAAGGTGGTATTGAACCTACAGGTAGAGGTTAAGAAACTCCGAAAGGAAAATATTAAGCTGAAAGAGTAGGTCTAGCACGGACTTTAAGATAAAATTGATCCAAAAATGGCCGATCAGGAGAGGGAGATCGATGCTCTACGAAAATATTACCAAGAGTAAAACAGATAAGCCTAATTTTAGATACAGTAGATATAGAGCTAAAATACACAGCTGGAAACTGAAATCTCAAACAAACAATAAATCGAAAAAACGGAAAAGGAACTTACCTAAAAATGCAAAATAGAGATTGGTGAAATGGAAGAAAAAATATTTACATAAGAACAGCGAGGCAGACTAGATTTAGAAAGAAATGCTATTTCTGTTGCTTACTAGGTCACTTATAGAAGTAATGCAAGAAATTTTACTAATTCATGGAAAATACTGAATTGAGGAAAAAGAATGAAAAATGTTATTTTGTAATTAGAAAAGAGGAATTTACAGGAGAAAAGAGAATCTAAATACAATGAGTCTGGTTTTAACAAAGCCTATAGGAAGAAGAAGACAAAGATTGAAGTAAATGGAGGAGAGATCGAAAATAAAAGTTTATTTTAAGCGGCAGGTGTGAAATTTGCTGCATAATAATTTTAAATGAATAAATAAATATTATTTAAGTTTTCATATTCAATCTTCATTGTATAATGTATATCTTTAATCATAATTTTTTAGTTATTTATTTAACTGAAATTTCTAATTCTTATATTTTAATAATAATAATAATAATAATAATAATAATAATAATAATAATAATAATAATAAAAATAAAAATAATAATAATAATAATAATAATAATAATAAAAATAATAATAATAATAATAATAATAATAATAATAATAATAATAATAATAATAATAATAATAATAATAATAATAATAATAATAATAATAAAAATAATAATAATAATAATAATAAAAATAATAATAATAATAATAATAATAATAATAATAATAATAATAATAATAATAATAATAATAATAATAATAATAATAATAATAAAAATAATAATAATAATAATAATAATAAAAATAATAATAATAATAATAATAATAATAATAATAATAAAAATAATAATAATAATAATAATAATAATAATAATAATAATAATAATAATAATAATAATAATAAAAATAATAATAATAATAAAAATAATAATAATAATAATAATAATAAAAATAATAATAATAATAATAATAATAATAATAATAATAAAAATAATAATAATAATAATAATAATAATAATAATAATAATAATAATAATAATAATAATAATAATAAAAATAATAATAATAATAAAAATAATAATAATAATAATAATAATAAAAATAATAATAATAATAATAATAATAAAAATAATAATAATAATAATAATAATAATAATAATAATAATAATAATAATAATAATAATAATAATAATAAAAATAAAAATAATAATAATAATAATAATAATAATAATAATAATAATAATAATAATAATAATAATAATAATAATAATAATAATAATAATAAAAATAATAATAATAATAATAATAATAATAATAATAATAATAAAAATAATAATAATAATAATAATAATAATAATAATAATAATAATAATAATAATAATAATAATAATAATAATAATAATAATAATAATAATAATAATAATAATAATAATAATAATAATAATAATAATAATAATAATAATAATAATAATAATAATAATAATAATAATAATAATAATAATAATAATAATAATAATAAAAATAATAATAATAATAATAATAATAATAATAATAATAATAATAATAATAATAATAATAATAATAATAATAATAATAATAATAATAATAATAATAATAATAATAATAATAATAATAATAATAATAATAATAATAATAATAATAATAATAATAATAATAATAATAATAATAATAATAATAATAATAATAATAATAATAATAATAATAATAATAATAATAATAATAATAATAATAATAATAATAATAATAATAATAATAATAATAATAATAATAATAATAATAATAATAATAATAATAATAATAATAATAATAATAATAATAATAATAATAATAATAATAATAATAATAATAATAATAATAATAATAATAATAATAATAATAATAATAATAATAATAATAATAATAATAATAATAATAATAATAATAATAATAATAATAATAATAATAATAATAATAAAAATAAAAATAATAATAATAATAATAATAATAATAATAAAAATAATAATAATAATAATAATAATAATAATAATAATAATAATAATAATAATAATAATAATAATAATAAAAATAATAATAATAATAATAATAATAATAATAATAATAATAATAATAATAATAATAAAAATAATAATAATAATAATAATAATAATAATAAAAATAATAATAATAATAATAATAATAATAATAATAATAATAATAATAATAATAATAATAATAATAATAATAATAATAATAATAATAATAATAATAATAATAATAATAATAATAATAATAATAATAATAATAATAATAATAAAAATAATAATAATAATAATAATAATAATATAAAATAATAATAATAATAATAATAATAATAATAATAATAATAATAATAATAATAATAATAATAATAATAATAATAATAATAATAATAATAATAATAATAATAATAATAATAATAAAAATAATAATAATAAAAATAAAAATAATAATAATAATAATAATAATAATAATAATAATAATAATAATAATAATAATAATAATAATAAAAAATAATAATAATAATAATAATAATAATAATAATAATAATAATAATAATAATAATAATAATAATAATAATAATAATAATAATAATAATAATAATAATAATAATAATAATAAAAATAATAATAATAATAATAATAATAATAATAATAATAATAATAATAATAATAATAATAATAATAATAATAATAATAATAATAATAATAATAATAATAATAATAATAATAATAATAATAATAATAATAATAATAATAATAATAATAATAATAATAATAATAATAATAATAATAATAATAATAATAATAATAATAATAATAATAATAATAATAATAATAATAATAAAAAATAATAATAATAATAATAATAATAATAATAATAATAATAATAATAATAATAATAATAATAATAATAATAATAATAATAAAAATAAAAATAATAATAATAATAATAATAATAATAATAAAAATAATAATAATAATAATAATAATAATAATAATAATAATAATAAAAATAAAAATAATAATAATAATAATAATAATAATAATAAAAATAATAATAATAATAATAATAATAATAATAATAATAATAATAATAATAATAATAATAATAATAATAATAATAATAATAATAAAAATAAAAATAATAATAATAATAATAATAATAATAATAAAAATAATAATAATAATAATAATAATAATAATAATAATAATAATAATAATAATAATAATAATAATAATAATAATAATAATAATAATAATAATAATAATAAAAATAATAATAATAATAATAATAATAATAATAATAATAATAATAATAATAATAATAAAAATAATAATAATAATAATAATAATAAAAATAATAATAATAAAAATAAAAATAATAATAATAATAATAATAATAATAATAATAATAATAATAATAATAATAATAATAATAATAATAATAAAAATAATAATAATAATAATAATAATAATAATAAAATAATAATAATAATAATAATAATAATAATAATAATAATAATAATAATAATAATAATAATAATAATAATAATAATAATAATAAAAATAAAAATAATAATAATAATAATAATAATAATAATAAAAATAATAATAATAATAATAATAATAATAATAATAATAATAATAATAATAATAATAATAATAATAATAATAATAATAATAATAATAATAATAATAATAATAATAATAATAATAATAATAATAATAAAAATAATAATAATAATAATAATAATAATAATAATAATAATAAAAATAAAAATAATAATAATAATAATAATAATAATAATAAAAATAATAATAATAATAATAATAATAATAATAATAATAATAATAATAATAATAATAATAATAATAATAATAATAATAATAAAAATAAAAATAATAATAATAATAATAATAATAATAATAATAATAATAATAATAATAATAATAATAATAATAATAATAATAATAATAATAATAATAATAATAATAATAATAATAATAATAATAATAATAATAATAATAATAATAATAATAATAATAATAATAATAATAATAATAATAATAATAAAAAAAAAATAATAATAATAATAATAATAATAATAATAATAATAATAATAATAATAAAAATAATAATAATAATAATAATAATAATAATAATAATAATAATAATAATAATAATAAAAATAATAATAATAATAATAATAATAATAATAATAATAATAATAATAATAATAATAATAATAATAATAATAATAATAATAATAATAATAATAATAATAATAATAATAATAATAATAATAATAATAATAATAATAATAATAATAATAATAATAATAATAATAATAATAATAATAAAATAATAATAATAATAATAATAATAATAATAATAATAATAATAATAATAATAATAATAATAATAATAATAATAATAATAATAATAATAATAATAATAATAATAATAATAATAAAAATAATAATAATAATAATAATAATAATAATAATAATAATAATAATAATAATAATAATAATAATAATAATAATAATAATAATAATAATAATAATAATAATAATAATAATAATAATAATAATAATAATAATAATAATAATAATAATAATAATAAAATAATAATAATAATAATAAAAATAATAATAATAATAATAATAATAATAATAATAATAATAATAATAATAATAATAATAATAATAATAATAATAATAATAATAATAATAATAATAATAATAATAATAATAATAATAATAATAATAATAATAATAATAATAATAATAATAATAATAATAATAATAATAATAATAATAATAATAATAATAATAATAATAATAATAATAATAATAATAATAATAATAATAATAATAATAATAATAATATAATAAATTAAAATGTTCGTGACTCCGGGGATTTTAAACTCCTTCAATAAATACCTCCAGAGTTCGTTCCTTGAGGTTTTGAAAATAGTTCGGGACTCCCTGTTTTTTGGAGTTCTGGTACTCCCTTGAAAAAGCCTCCTTCTAAAAATTCTTCCATCCTTGTCTACATAAATTCTTGACAGTTCTCTCCAAATCTCTTCACTGCTTCTTCTCTGTTTATCCAAATATATCTTTCATCTCTTATATGTGTGGAATATTGGCTTGCACAGGTAGCACATCCTAGCAATCCTTCTGAGAGGAGTTATCTCTATTTGTTTTATGTATTCTAGTTTCATTTTATTTTCAACTAAGGTTAAATTCTTTTTTTTCCAGAAGTTTCACTTCGATTTCCTGTTTCATTAATCTTTCTTCGTTGCTTTAACTTTCCATAATAATTTTGGTGCATAAAAAAGGGAGTAAAACATTCAACTTTTAAGAAACCAAATTAAAAATGCTAAAAAGAAAGCCACTAGAGAATTATTGAAAAAATAACTAAAGCAAGAGCATTCAAGTTCTTCACCTGAAGGAAAAATTATGATTGGAACAGTTGAAATGAACGAATCAATATCTGACAATGACCCACAACTGTAAGATCTACTATAAAAAATGAGGAAGTAAATATCTAATTATGAGGAAGTTATCATTAATCAAGGAGAAAAAATCAGAGAAATGGAGAATAAGAAATAATATTTATAAATAAAATGATATTAATAAAAATTTGTTATTATTGTCTATACGAATCTAAAACTTTAACATTGTGCAAGTTAATTGTTCTGAAAATTAAGCCTCATATTTTAGAAAAGACTTATATAAAAAAGAATTTTGACGCCTTTGTGAAGAATCTATACCTTAATAACGAGTTGATATTTAAAAATTGTCTTTCATAGTTTATGTTTATATAGGAATTTTTTTACAATTCAAGATCTTTTTCAAACTAAAGTGTTACAGAAGATTACTAAAAATACAGGGATTAAAAATATGTTTAACACATTTCTAAAACATTAAAAATTTATTATTACTCGCAGATTGACTAAACAAATACTATATGACCTTCAAATATTTTTAAGATCTTAAAATTTAGTAACTTTATCCATAATTACTTAAATTACTAAGAATTTAAAGTATAGAAAATTTAAAATATTAATTTTGAAGTATTTCTTGTTTATCATTTTTATTAGCTTCCCTCTAATGCTTGTTCATTCTTTCATTATAATTGTAATATATTGTTCTGTATCTTTGTTGAAGTAATCTAAATAAGATATATTTCCTTTAGCATTAAATGTTTTATTATGAATCTAAATTAGTTAGTGATTTATCTAATAATGTTTGCAATAATTTATTTTATTAAAATGATTATTATCTTGCTTGATTGTTTTTAAGCATTATTTAAATTTTAAACTTTTATCTATAAAGTATTTAATCAAAATAATATTATCATCTTATTTAAAAATAAGGGGTTTATTAAAATAATAATAGACTTAAGTTTAGATAAAGAGAGTTAGTATTAAATAACTACTTGAATATAACCAAATATTAATAGACTCTATAGTAAAAAAGCAACTATGAATAAAAAGAAAAATAGATAAAATAATAAAAAAAGCTAAAAAATATAAAGATAGAATCACAAGAATCAGAAAAATAGATAACAATATAAGAAGAAGCTATGCTATATTGAGTTGAGTTAAACTTAGTTTAGTAAAACGTTAATTAAACTTTTTAGCAAACTTTCTTTCTCATAACTTAATTTAATCTAATTTTATAAATCAAATTACTTAATAATCTTTGTTTTAAAAATCAATAGGAGAAATAAATAAGAATAAGAATCATTATTTAATTTAGATTACCATTTTTTTAATTAATTTTGATTAAAAAAATTAAAAAGAAAAATTTTAGTTAAAGATTATAATGCAAATATTCTTGAGGTCTTTAACTGGTAAAACTTCCACTTTAGACGTAATGCTTACTGATACTATCAAATTAGTCAAAGAAAAGTTTAAAGAGAAAGAAGCTATTCCTGTTGAATACTAAGTTTACGTTTATGTAGGAAAAGAAATGGAAAATGATAAGACACTTGAATTCTATGGAATAACACCAGAAACAACTATTAATGTCGTTCAAAGACTTCCTGGAGGGCTAGCATGAAGATAATTTTTAATTTAATTCTTATTTTGATTAAATAATTGTTTTTTCTTTCAAACTTAAGATATTTTTTATGTATTTTATAAGAGTCCTTAACTGAACTTGTAAAATAAGTTTAATAAAATTATAAAATAATTTATTAATAAGAAACATAAAAATAACTAAAAAATATAAAATAAAAAAAGAGTTAAATTAAATTATAAACAATATTTAATTAAAAAACTCTAAAAAGTCATCAAGTTAAAAAAGATAAAATTTCTATATTTTCCTTTTTTTAGTAACTTCATTAATATAAAACTATATTCATTTCTAAATAATTTGAAAGATAAGAAAAATTTAGAAAGATATCTAGTTTCGAATATATATTAAGTTTATTATAGTACTTAAAAATAAAAAGATTTAAATAGAAAAAAGTATTATTTTATAAATAAATGCTATCATTTACTAAATACATCAGTTAAAATGTATATAAAATATAAAAATATTAAGATTATTTTTTATTTTAATAAGCTATTATTAGTTTATAACAGAGATATTCTACTTCATCTATCATTATAATAATCTATATAGTATTTCAGAATAATTAAAAATCTATACTTCAATTTAGAAATACTTTATAAAGCAGTATCATTAAAATTTAGGTTTTGGGAAGGAAAAATATTTATCTTAAGTTTAGATTTTTTAATTTATTTGTACTAATGAAATAGCATTTGGTATGTAGTAGTACTATTTAAAAATTAAGTTAAAATAATTTTGATTATAAATAAAATAAAGAAATTAGAATTTTATTATAATAAATAAATATCTTAAGATCATTAATTTATTTCAGTTAATTTTATAAAATTATTTAATTTTTAGGAAATCTTCTTTTCATCAAAGTAACTAAAAAAGTTTAAAAATAGTATAAATATTATATATTTTAAAAGTATTAGATAACATTTAGTTCACCTTTTATCTAAAAACTGAAATAATTCAACTTTTAAATAATTTAAATTTAATTAGTTATGGCTATTAAAATTAGCTAGTTTTTCAGTGGAGATATATTATTTTTATTGAATTAAATAAATTTTCAATAGATAGCTAGATTTATTTCTTTAAACTAGATATTAATTATTTGTATTATATAATCTCAAATGTTTATTTCCTAATTTTCTGTAAAAAATAGTTTAAGAATATTTAATAAATAATGAAAGATAAAACGTTTACTAAGTTCTGCTATTTATTAATTTATTCATTTTCAAATTATCCTATTTCACATTAAATTTAAATATACTACTTAATTTACTTAAAAATAAGATTAACAGTATAATTACTATTTTTTTACTTTTATTTAGATTTCACTTAGTTTATGCTGATATAACAAATTTTAGTTTTATTTTAGTTTAGAATATTGCTATTAAGATGTTAGATTATTAGATGCTAGATAGGTATATAAATATTGTAATTTTCTAAACATAACTAGAACTTAAGAAGTAAATCAAAATTTAATGAGACAAGAAGAAATAGTTTAGGATTTTAAAGAGTACTTAAAAGAAGAAGTGTATTGAGTTTAGACATTAAGCTTTAATGCTATGAAGCAAACTTTATATTTTTAGTTTAATCTATTCTAATTAATGAATTTAAGATATTTTACTATTTAGAAAGATTTTAAAATTAAAAGAATAAGAAGTATTCGTATTTTCTTACTAGATTTAATATAAATGCTTATATTAAAAATTACAATTAAAGTAGATCTTAAAAGATAGAAATAATTATTTATTTCACTATTAAATAAAACATTTAATTAATAGATGTTTAATGATACTATAGTAGTAAATTAAAAATTTGGTTATAAATAATATATTGCATGATTAAAGAGAACGTAGCACCTCATTGGCGCAGCTCTTAAAATCTCAACGCTAATATTAAAAAAATATTCTCATGCTTCTGGTTAAAATTATAGTCTCCAATGAGTTACGTCAGTTTCTCCAAATGGAGAATGTCTTATAAAAGGTAATTCTAGAATCTTGAACCAAATGCTCCAGTCTTATTGAATAAGATCCAAATAAAAATTAGTAATTAAGTCATTAGCAGCGCGTCAGTCAAATATTCATACTGCTTAGCTTGAACCTTCAGTCAAGTTAGTTTATTTCTTCCGTGGTATCTTGTGTAAGATTACTCGCTATGCAGTAAACACTGCACCAGATTACCTACTAGTTTTCCTGATCGCTGCCAACATCCATTTTTTATATTAAAAACATTAAAATTATATTTAATAATTTTAATTCTCAAAACCAAACTTAATTTCTAAGAGTTATCATTTATTAGAAAATCAAACTGTCTCAAAATTTATTAGCTTATGCTAAATATAATTAACATTTCTGGTAGGCAACAAAAATTGTAAACCAGAAAAAAGTTTTCTTAATGAAAACGTATGAAAATTAAAAAAATGAAAATACTTTAATAAGAAAATTTGGCTGAAAAATTAGAAGATGCCTACATATTTATAAATTACACAATTTTCTAAAAAACTAGCTTCTAATTAAGAAAATGTTTAGTTAAATATAGCAGATTATTTAAAATTAAAAAAGAACTAAAGTTAAAAAAATTACTGGAATCCGATAAGGCTTCTAAATACCTCATCTTAAGTCAAAAAAGATTAGAGGAAGCAAGATGCCACTTCTTCTTACCACATATCTTCATCTAATTAATTTTCTACTTAATAAGAAATTATATAATAACTAAAATAAGACAAGAGGCAAAATTACTCCTTCAACTACGGCTGAAATGCCAAGGAAATAATAGGAAATTGTCATGCACCAGGCAATTATAGGTTCGATTTTGGAAAGGAGAAATTTGACGTTGCTCAACTAACTCTAATGATTGCCAACTTCCTAGAAGAAGTTCAAAAACTAAAGACTTTGAATGAAAATCTTATTCTGAAACTTGAATAAAAAGAGCAAAGAGAAGACCTGAATGAGACAAAACTAATGAACTATGAAAGGAAAATGTAAGTATTTTGAAATATTCAAAAAGAATAACACAGACAAATTACACATCTAACAGAACAATTTTAAAAATAAGAGGATAAATTATCAAGGACAGAGTTGAGTGAGCAAGGCAAATAAAAATCGAAAATTTTTCAATATAAAAAATGTAGAAAATCCAATTAAGACTAAAAAATTATTCTATTACTGTAATAGTAAACAACATTTATGAAGAAAATGCCCTGCATTCTAGAAACTAAAAGAAAAATCATGATAATAATAAATGCAAAAAAGAATAATTATGATGAAAAACAAAATTTTGTGCAAAAAGAATTGGTCAATGTATATAGACTAAAAAGAAACCTTAAAACTCGGAGGTTGTGGAACTGACAAGAAATAGAGAAAGAACATGATTCGCGAGTTCCAGAGCTCGGAAAAAATTGATAATTTTAACTTTACAACTTTTTTTGAGCGGTGACAGATTCTGCACTACAAAATTTTTTAATTAAAATTAAAATTAAAAAAAAGATGAAGTAAAACATCCTCCTTTCTAAAATTAAATAAGAAAAGCTAAAAAATGGATGTGCAGGAGTAAAAAAATAGGAAAGATAGGAATCAGAGTCAAGCTCATCTTCGCAAGGCATAATTATGACAGATACAATTTAATCTAATAAGCATAAAATACGGATCCAGGAGATCACAAGTCAAGATTGAGGCTATGTAAACGCAAATATTTAAATACGGAAAATATTAAAAAATTTTAATATATAAATAACGGAATTAACAAACTTCATAGAAGACTGAAAAAATGAACATAAAATATTAAAAAACTAACTTATAGAAAACAACTTAGTAACGGAAGAGCAACTCTGAAAATAAGATTAATAAAGCCTTAAATATTCTTAAAAATAGAAGTCGAAAATTAGCCATTATCGTGTGAAAAAGAATTTAATCCATAAAAAGAATCTGAAAAAAAAGTAATATAACTAAAAGACTTGAAAAATAGAGACTTAATACATTTGAGTAACAAAAACAGGAATGTATAGATAAAAAATCCTTACAAGACCTACTGAAATTTAGTGCTAACCTGCCACTTATTAAAAAAGGTCATGTTATACATCCAAGCAAAAAATGACAGAGTGAACATGTTGGGGTAAGTTAGGCATTCTCAACAGAGCTTATCCACCCTTCTCGGTGGTGGTATCTAGTGGGAGATTACTCGCAATGCAGTATACACTGCACCAAATTACCTACTTGTTTTCCTGAAGCAGCGTCATCCATTTTATATTATATATCATAATAGTTTCTTGCTTTCTATTTAAAGACTATCTTTATCTAAATAAATTGTATTTATAAAAGTAATAAGAAAATACTATTCCTAAAATATAATTATTTAGTTTTATTATAAGATTTTACCTTTATTAATATACAATGCTATCATTGCAAATTTTCTTAATGTACCATAAAATTGCTAAAAATTACTAATTATTATTTGTATTTTTATTTATAATTTCTCCGTTTAATATATCAATATAAAGAGTCTATAGTTTATTAAATTTCAAAAATATTTCATCAATAGAATTAAATACTAAGGAAAATGTAAAGTTACTAAGATACAACTAGCATTATTCTAATAAGAAATTATTGCAAAATGTAGTGAAAACATAAAGACTCTTTTAATCAAAATTAAACCGAGAAAAAAAATGAAATTGAGTTCTTTTTAATGAATGATAAGTAAATTGGAGTAAAAATTTTATTTAATTAATTTGCAATAAGATTGCAGCAAAAGATATGAAAATGATTAGTGAGCTATTACAGAGTTTGCAAATCTCCTTTCAAGAATAAAGACTAACATAATTTAAGCAAGATGCAAGAAACTTCTCAAAAGCCATTGCTATGTTTATAAAGATTCCCTCTTCTGAAAAATTCCTGCAAGCTTTATTAATTCTTCTTTTTCTCTTTGAATATTAAATTTTTTAATTTTTAAACTAAAGAAGTTTTTTGACATACATACCCGAAAGAATTGCTTCCTTCGATTATAGATATTAGTAATTTTTTTAATGCTTTTAAAGATAATCTTGATCTCATCAATTTTTAAATTATTCTTCATCTTTTATTTATTCGTTTTTTACTTTTTCCATTTCTAATAATTCTAGTCTTCTTGACATAAGTTTCTTGTGAAATATTTTTTTTTAATTTAAATATCCCAAATAAGACTTTGTAAAAGAGTTTATAAGTCCTTAATCACATAATATAAGCAGTCTTAAGTCATTATTCTCAATCTTTTAAGATAGTCAAACTCTTATACTAGAATAGTATATAAATTAAAATTTTTGCTGAGATGTATAATACTCTCCACACATACAATAGGAATTATCAATAGAATAATGATACCCTTAAAGATCCTTTCTAAAATTATAGGATTAGGTTCTAAGTTAATTATAATTACTGATAATTTCTCTTCTGTAATCTTTTTTCAACTTAGTGTAAGTAATTAATGGAAATTGATAAAGATTACTAAACTGCTCAGCATATATTTTAGCTACTTTCATTCTCTTAGACTTTTGAGTAGCTGTATTATAGAAATAATGTTGTATTTCTGTCTCTTTTATATTTAGTAAAAGTTTATAAATTTTTTCTAATCTAGGAATTCTACAGATCAATACTATAAAAATCTGATAATCGCTAAACTTGATCGTAGTATTGAAATACTTTTTTCCAGTTGGTAATGAAAAGAGAGCCTATTGTTAATCTTGGAAAATTAATGCTTTCTTATTTCTTTCATCAAGAAAATTAAAAAAATTTATTCCATAATGTGCATGAAATTTAACCGTTTTAAATCTATATAGCATGGCTCGTTAAAGTTGAAATTGCTGCTTAAAAATCTTTTTTTGTAATAATTTTCATACTAAAATTTACTTTTAATATTTTCTATATAAACGCTTTATAAACATAAAGTAACATTGGATTTTAAAGACTTATAAATATTTAATATTTATATTATCTGTACATTAATCTCATATTTATTTACTTAATCATATATAATTCATTATAATTGCGACTTAATTTTTTAATTATTTTCCTTATTTACTGATCCATAAAAAAGGTGATTTTAATCTAAATTTATTTCTTTTTATTAAATTCATATTATCAATGACATTGCTTAATTATAATTTTTTTATAACATAACAATTTATTATATTAAAGTGAAAGCACATTTATTTGGTTTGCCACTATTCAAAAAATTTTAATAATTTCATAGAAAGTCTTGAATAGATCCATTCTTGTTTCATTTTCTTTCGATTCTTCTACTGCAACAACTTATTCTTCCATAGATTCCATTCCTTTTTCATTTAATATATTTGAATTTTTTCTTTTTATTAAATCTTTTTATATTAAAGACATTCTGTTTTCATTTTGCATCTTCCTCTAGATTTTAATAATTCTTTCACAGACATAAAAGTTAACTTATTCATAATTTCTATACTACCATCTTTTTGTATCCATATATCTCTAATATAACTTATTTATGTTAGCTTTACAACAGTTATCTTAAATTTAAAAAATTTAGCTTAATTTTCTTATTCATTATTAATATGTATTTTCATTTTAAAACCATTATCTATCTATGAAATTATGAGATTCTATTATTATATATATCTATGTAAATTAGAATTAAGTACTTCATTTATTAGATTTGAAAAAAAACATGGGAATTATAACGAGTTAGTTTATCCTTATATTTTTGTTAATTATTTGAATAGAGACTAACAAAGGTGAGTGTATGCTTTATTTGAATTGCAGATTACTAAATTAAAATGATTAAGGGATTTTTATAAATGTTTTAAATGTCTAGATCAAGCTGCTTCTTAGTCAAAAAAACCTGATTAAGCGATTTTTAGCTAATTTCTTGAAAAATATTCTGAGAATCATTAAGTAAATCTTTAAACTAAAAGTAGAAGCTTTTAATATAAATTCTTTGTGAGATCAAGTTTGATTAAAATCCAAATTAACTAATAAGCAGCTTGAACTATAAATGTTTTTAGTGATTATATGGATATTCAATCTAAAAGTATTATATGCAGTAAAAAATTGAGAAAACTAAGAAATGTAGAAACTGCGAGTAAATAGAGCATTTTATAATATTTTGTAAATTTTCAGGAGAAAGTATAGCAGACTAATAGTCTATGAATAGTTTGTTTTTCAGTCTTCAAACTTTAAAGAAGAAGAGTAATAGATGAAGTTGAAGAAGTATATCCAGAATTTTTAAACTACCTATTATAAGAGCTTATAATTGTATAATCGAGAAAAGGAAGTAGATGAGAAGCTTATAGTATAAACTTTGAAGTGTTAGCTTATTGATAAAGAATATAGCTACTACAATTAAATTGTATTAATAATTTTATAATATCTTCTTATAGATTGATTAAAAAAAATTAAGAAAAAGGGGATAGTTTTGACTAAAAGAATGGTAGGAGCGAGATTTATAACTATCTGATTACGCTTCTAAATGTTATAGTGTTATTAATTGGATTCAATATTTTTAAAATAATGTAATTAGACAATCATTTGAATGCTAAATGCTCAAAGTCTATAATTAAGGAGTATTATCCTTTCTCATTGCAGTTCTTGCTTACAGAAAATTGTCAGAAGATTTCCATTTATTATAATTAAGAGACCGTATAGAGTAATCAACATGGAGAGAGTTTCTTTATCTTAAAGATCTTAAAGTTACTACCTATCATAATAAATTGGTAGATTGATTGATTTATTACAAAAAAGCTTAAATTAAAAATGTTTAGATAGAAATATGATACTTTATTTATATATGTATATATGATGCTAAATGTCAGAAAATATTTAGTTTATTTACTATGTAATCTACAATTAAATATTTTAATATCTGATATTGATAAATATGGTGATTACAATTTAATATGATGATACATTTTGAGAGTTTAGTCTATAAGATGTGCTAAGTTTATACACCAAATTTTTTAATTAGTTCCCATTTAAACGGAATTATGATAATGTTGATATGCATTATTATCTAAATATCTAGTTTAGTTATACCTTTCTTAAAAATAGGGATGATGATGGAGGTATTTAACTTTTATGGAATTCTTTAGAGTCTTAACATATTATTGGTAAAACATTGCCTTGTTTTTTGTACCTCTTCTCCAGTATACTTGAGGAGTTCACTCTTTATTCATCAAGCCCAGCTGTTTTGACGTTTGGAATATGTTAGTGAGAAGATGGATAATTGATAAGTTAAGAATCTTTATAAATGAGATCTATTTATCGTTTACTGAATTCAAATTGCTTCTATGTAATATTTATGTGCTTGTTAAGTACAAAAGTTTCTCAACTATCAATAAAAATGTCCTAGAGTTCTTTGTTAAAATTCATTTAATTCTTTATTTTAGGGTTGATAGTATTTTTCGCTTAAAAGAACATCATTTGCTGGTTCCCATTGAGTTTGAGAAACTTGTCTTTAGGCTGAAGATTTTTCAACTTCCAAAAAGATTGTATATATTTATTTCTAAGTTTTCTAGTTATAGAATGAGCTTCTGTCACCACTTGATTGATTTTTTCTTTCATAAATAGCAGTTTCTTGTACTTCTAGTTTGCTCTTTTCTCAACTATATATTTCATAGTGATATCCCAAGGGAGTTTATTGTAATTAGTATTTTATTTGACTACTTCTAAATTGTTCATTGCACTATTTTAGAGTAAGTTGATGATGAAATTATATTATAAGACTAAGTTGTCTTAATCTACAGTCAAAAAGCAAGAAAAACTTCCTTAAAGCTTATTTTAGTAATTTTATCTATCCATTGGATTAAGTTGCTTATCTATTTATTAGAGTATTGATTGTCATTTTGGAACATTTGTGGTTGCATTATAAACTAGAGTCACAGATATAGGAATTTGATCCGTGATTAATTGATCATAGTGGACCTAGAAATTATTGAATTATTCATTATTCAAGTGTTGGATTACCAATATATAGTCGTTTCAGTAATATTAATTATTAGTTCTATGAATGAATGTATTATCTGGGTTATTGATAATCTACAAGTTATTATATAATATAAACTGTTTTAGTTGTGTATTATAATAGTAATTATTAAGAAGATTGTTACCAAATTTTTTTGTAGTGTATTGAAATCAGCAAGGAAGATATGAGCATTATAGGGAAACGTAGAGGTTATTCCATTGAGAATACCTTAAACTTCATATTTCATATCTGTTTTCATGTTGTTGATATGTAAGTAGCAGATAGTTAAAAGTATAACGCAAGCTTTATTGAGCAAAATCTGAGCAAGGTCTCTCCACCTTCTACTTAAATTATTTAGTAGTGTAAAGTTTATCTTTAGTCAAGATACAGATGCCTGCTAAAGCATGGAAACCATCATATTTCAAATTGATATAATATACTAATGTGACGTCTCCGTTAATGTGCTTGTTATGAATTTAATTAAAAAATCTAAATATAAATAAAATGGTTGAAGGATTCAAGAAAGGCTTCTATACCACCTCTTTCTAAGCTAAAAAGGAAGGGAGGAAGCAGGAAACCACTTCTTGGATGTCGTCTTCTTCACAAATTTAACCTTTTTCTTAATATTAACAACCTTAACAACCTGGAATTTAGCAAGAAGAACAGAAGAAGGCTCAGAAAAGCAAGCATACTGAAACACCAACTTCACTAGAGAAGCCTAGAAAGTAGGCAAAGTCTGGTTTACACCAGGAGGTGTCGGATTTAATCCTTCTAGCCAGATGAGCATGGAACAGCTCATCCAAGTTGTACTAAACCTTCAGGAAGAGGTTAAGAGACTAAAGAAGGACAATGACAGGCTAATGGAGAATCTGAACAAGCAAGAGGAAATCGAGTCAAGATTTATGTCCTAAGAAAGGGAATTAAGTGCATTTTGGAACATATCACAGAGTCAGAACTGCTAATCCTAAAATTAGCAATAGAAACAGACGGAGCTGGGCAACAAGCTTGGAGAAATAGAAGAGAAGTTGCAACAGCAAATGAAACTTAATGAGCAAAGAGGCGATCCAATGCTGATAGAGGAAATTGACAAGAAGAAGAAGGCTAACCCAATCAAAGTAGTTAAAAATTGCTACTACTGTAATTCAGAGAAACACCTATGAAGAAGATGGGAATAATTCCTAAACTTTAAGAACCACTATTGGAGAAAATAGAGAAAGCAGCAAGCATAGCAAAAGAAAATGAGACAACTATAACAAAGGAAAATTAGAGAGAGACTATTCATGAACTAGCTTGGAAATATTTATAGGAAGTAACCTTTGCTGAACTGAAGACATAGTTAGAGACAACAAGAACAAATGGGTGGGAGAGGAGTAGAGACCTATAAACCTTTTTTTAATCCCGGAGCAATCTGGAATCGGCATGAAGAGGTGAAAATCCTCGAAAATTGTCAAACTTAATTATTTAAAATTAATATTAAAAAATCTAAATAATAAAGGAACTCCTCTAAGTTATTTCTTCTTCATCTTAAATCTACTACCTTTTGGTCGGCGTAAAAAAGGCAGTGATATGGACTGGAACTAGGAATTCTGGATAGAGAGTCCACCGTCAGTCAAACCTTCACTCTAGCGAGAACCCTCAAATAATTTAGGTTATCTCTCTTTAGAGTTCTTCCATCCTTATCCATGGTGACATCTTGATTGAAAGTCCTACCAACAGTAGTCGTCATCCATATTTTTTATAAATAAATTAATTAATTAATTTAAGTGATTTCACCTTTATTTGGTTAATCATAATTCAAAGCTTAAAGTTAAATAAAAGAGACTTCATATTTGCTTGGATCTTGTTTATCATATGTTCTAAGGATTTTTAATCTATTTTTTCTGAGAGTTTCTGATAGATTGATTCCCGTTCATTTCTTATTAAATTCGTTAATTGCATGCTATATGTTTGAAGCTACTTTGTTTAGCTAGAGTATCTTTTTCCTATAAAGTTTACCGTCTCGATTGCAAAAGATCCTGAAAGTATTTTTCCTATAGTTTTCTACTATTTTCTTTTATTTTTATTAGAATTGGAAGCAGCTTCTAACTTTGTACCCCGGTCGCTTGCAGTATCAACATCTCATTATTTTCCAATAGGGAATATAATTTGTTGTAGGCTGTTGCTCTACATCCATTGGATCATTCATCTCCATCTTTTGCAGTAATATGCTTTCAGTTAATTCTGCGAATTGATTAAATTTTGTTTCTAATTATTCTATCCTGATAATTCCTAGCTATTTATTTACAATTTTTTTTCTTATGAGTTAATCATCAGTCGTTCAATTTTTCTTTCAAGTTCTTGTACAGTTCTAAAAGTTTAAAATTTTCTAATTGAATGACTTTGAGTTCTTAAAGTATATTTTATTAATGGTAGCTTGACTAAGATGATTCCTTTTGAGAAGATATTTTTTCAAGTAATTTCCCATTTTATATGTAATAATTGGCTCAAACTTCCTTCCTTTTTAATATAGAAGACTAGAAATAGCTATAAATAGCATTCTTTATTAGAACTTAAAAGAAGGTTAATCTCTTAAGGTCAAGTTTTCCAAGCATAAATTTAATAGATAATTTATCTATTTTATATACTAAAGAGAGACAAATTATCTAATGGAATAATTTAAAATAGAGCTAAATCGTTTGAATTAAAAAGCTAAGATTATTTCATCACACAAAAAAGCTTTATAATATATGTAACTATGGAAAGCAAATGATTTCAAACTGCTTAAATCAGACTAGCTCTCTTAGAGATAAATGTGATTTAAATTACTATCTAAAGAGCTCTTTGCTTTAACTGTCAAAGTTGAGCTGGGATATTAAAGTGACTGCTATTAGTTTTAAACATTATCAATTTAAGGAAATTACTAAACGGATTAATCAGAATAGTCCTAAAGTGAGAATATTCATTTCTTACTCATTTTCATTAATAGAAAATTACAGAACATTATAATAAAATTTGGCTACTATGGCATACTAAGGATTTATTATACCATTAACTTATTTGAGCCTAATTAGTTAAATCAAAATATCCATATAAATTAAATCTCCTTCTTACTAATTAATCCTTATCTCTCCCTTTCAATAACTTACATAATTTAGCTACCATTAATACTAATATTGACTCTACAATATATATTAATCTTCTTTATGGCTATCTTAAATTAAATGCTTAAATTACTTATTTATTAGTTATAATGGTAACTTATGTTAATGAATAATTAATAATTAAATTATCAAGTTTGGAATGCTTTTATGGATATTTCAGCCTAAGACAAGAGGATTTTGCTGGGACTCCAGCCAGGTGGATAAGCCATCTTTGAAGCTATGATGGTTCTCTTCTTCATAGAAAGATATTTATCATTAGTACTCTTGGTTCAGTTTCCAATAGCTTTCTTTTGTAGATCTTCCCATATGGATTGCAGTACGTTCTATTGTAAATTATTTGCATCTGTTACTTACTTCGTTCTTGCCAGTTTATCTTACTTCAGTATTACTTCAAACTCCTTTCAAATTCTTAACAATTTCGGTAGAAGTGCATAGTTTTTCCACAGATGTAGCATTTTCTTATGGCTTTTTCTGAGCTTTAATTTTGATAAGGGGAATTTGCTGAAAAAAAGTTTAGGAGATGTGTGATTGTTCTAGCTCCATCAAAAACACTGGAGCTTATTTAGACTAATTAAACTTAAATTCCTTGTTTTGCATCTTTTCCTTTTTAGGTTTGTTTCCAAATGTACTTCTTGGCTATCTTACGCTCCTCTTTAAGAGAAGCAAGTTCTGATTTAAGTGACTTGATCACCGACTAATGTCTTCTCTATGAAAATGGATTTTTCAGGCTTTTGATTGATAGCTGCTTATTCAGGTCAGCTTTTAGCTAGAAATTATATACTATCTGCTACAACTCAACCATAATTATTCTTAAATCGATTTTTGTGGTTGATTCAAGGGTTTCAATTGACTAATTGAGATCATTTTTTATTACTTCTTCTTATGCTTTTCAGCGGTCGATGGGGTGTCTAGTTGTGTTGCGTGGTGCTTGTAGGTAGGCTTGAAGCGTTTCTACTACCAGGCCTATGTTGTAGCTTGTTATATCCTTTCAGTTTCTCCTCTCTTGGAGTTTAGTAAAAATTGATTATTGATCTTTCATTTCTATATTTACTAACGAATATAATAAAACTATAAACTTATAAAGGTGTTCTTTGATTAATATACAAATTAATTCATTAAAAAAGTGTTATATTTCTATTTTAATTACATTAGCATCAATAAAATATTGCCTTTTTTTTAGTTATAAATAAGTAACTCAATTATAGAGTGCGAAACACTCTTGATGATGCGCAGCTCTTTAAATTGATTTTATTTAAAGTTAATAAAATTTCTCCTTGTAAGTTTCCTCCAGTGCTTCACTCAATTGGAATTCTGTCTTCTAATAGGGATTGTTGGAGTGATACCCCAAGAGACCTATTCATCCGGCATCTTTAAACAACTGTTACTCAATGCCTCCAGTTTGATTCTTGCTAAGTTTGTCGCTCCTGAAGTACTTCCTGGTACTATTGATTAAGTTAATCTCAGTTGGAAGATTTCTCCTCCCTATTTAAAATATATATAATAAAGAATATAACTTATTTATTTAGAATAAAAGCATAATTTTATTTATGATATCCTAATTATTTTATATTCATTTAGCTATATATTACTTTATTTTTGTAGTAAGTTCTTATTCTCGATATATATCTTACGATAGAATGCTTTTTCTTATTAATCATAGATACTAATCAATATACTATTTCGTTATATCTTACGATGCTTATCTATTTCAGTATTCAGGTTATTTATCAGATATTCAATTGTTCGGCTTACAAAAGTGTATCTAACTGGTATATTATTTTGATTAACGATGTACTAAAGGATAACTTAGATCTATCTTGTTTTATATCATACTCTTATTAAAAGCTTTATTTTTAGAAATTTACTATACTTAAAAAATTTTAAGATGAAGACATAACTAAGTTACTCGCTTATCTCCTTTTATCCAATGTCTCAATATATTTTACATCTATCTGTTTTCGCTTTTTACTGACTTAAAATAAAAAATATATTATCGTTACCTTTATAAAATAAGTCTGTGACTCAATTCTTTTAATAATGGTTTAAGAGGCAGATTCTATATGATGACTGAAATTTAAGATGTAAATAATGATAATAATGCTAGATTGATGTTCGGCAACTGTTTTAACAAGTAGTATATAATGACTGCTTAAACTTATTTATTTAATATTGATAATTTAAAAAGAATGGAATTAAGATTTTAACTGTAATTAAAAGAGGTGATAGCAGCATTTATGAGATAGTATAATCAATTTTCAGAAAGTATAGAAAATTGTAAAATCTAAGCTAAACTATTAACTATCTCTAGCTTATTCTAATATTTTTTGATTTCTTTAATATGTTCTTAATTCTTTTAGTTTTCAACATTTCTTTATTTCCCTTTTTACTCTTAATCTCGTTTTTTAATTTTATGGTCCTCAAAATCTTCGATAGTATGACTCTGCAAAAAAAACGATCACATTTTTCTCATTTTTTATAATAAATAAATAAATTTGATTATAGAGCGCGTAGCACTCTCATTGGTGCGCAGCTCTTTAAAAAAATGTTTCATACTGACAAGAATGTTTGTTACTGATAAAATTATCAGATACTGGTAGACCTTGTTCAATACTGGTATAATTATTCAGTACTGATAAAAATGTTTAATACTGATATAATTTAAGAATACTCGTAATCTTTAATACTTGTTGGAGGTCCAAGGACATGGCAAGATTGTGTCTCATTGCATCACCAAAGCTGAGGACGACATGTGTCAATTGTGGGTACTTAATTCCCCACCTCTGATGAAGCTCGCAATATTATTTCTTTTTCGTTCCAGAATTATAGCTAAACTAAGCCAGTGCCGAAGGTCTAAGAATCTTATATCTCGAGGCAAAACCAAAGCAGAGGAAGACATAAAATCGATTATGGGTATTTAACTTCCCCAATCTTTGATGAAGATGACCTTGTTGCTCACCTTCGAACAACTATTTAATAAAAAATATATAATATAAAATAGATGATGGCTGGGGTCAGAGAACTAGTGGTAATCTGGTACAGTGTATACTGCATTGCGAATAATCTCGCACTAGATGCCACCACAGGGAAGGGTGGATAAGCTCCGTTGAAACATGCCTAACTTACCCCGAGGGTTCTCTCTAGCAGTATGAAAGTTTGACTGACGGGCCTTCTAATTAATAACTTAATAACTAATTCTATTTGGACCTTATTCAAGAAGACTGGAACATTTTATTCAAGATTCGAGAATAATCTTTAATAAGTAGATTCCCCATTTGGAGAAAATGACATGACTCATTGGACTTCTAGATTTTTAACAAGAAACATGAGAACATTTCTCTTTATATTAAATATTAATATTGAAAGAGCTGCACGCCAATGAGGTTCTACGCACTCTATAATCATTTTTCTTAATAATTTATTTATTTACCTATTTACAATTACTTTTAAGTGTTTTTTCTTATTACTCATATCCTCTCTTATTTTTATTGTTTATATTTACTTCAAATCTTTATTTTTTCTTTCTCATTTTAAACTCTGTTACTTCATTTAATTTTTACTAACTCAAACATCTTTCTTCTTTTTCTTCCACTCTCTTTCACCCTCTTTTTAGTCTTCTTTATAATTTTTTACGTTCTTTCTTTTTTTAATCATTTTTTATTTTTTTTTTATTTTTTTATTTATTTACTTTTTTATCCTTTTTTTGAGTCATAATTTTTACTTACTTCCTCTTACCTTCTCGCTCTTTTCATATATTTTTACTAATTATTTTATTTTTTCCTTTTTTAAATATATTATTTTTATTTTCTTCCCTTTTTCTATTTTATTTTAATTCTTCCAAATTATGTTAATATTTAACTTCTTTATAGCCTTACTCTCAACATCTCATTCTTTTCAATTAAAACTTTTACTTCTCCATTTTTTTAATTAATACTATTTTTACTTCTTTTTTAATTTATGTTTTTTTTAACTATTATTATCTATTTTTATTCTTATATTCTGTAGAATTATACTTATATTATTTTCTTTATATTCTCCTCAGACATGAATCTTTTTCTATTTTCTAAAGTTTTTAATTATAAATTCACATTTAAGCAAATGCTTATAATTATTTTAAATTTTTCTATCTTTCTTTCCACATTTATTTAAAAAAAGTTTTTTGACTTCCATCTTGACTAACCTTTATAAACTGATTTTTTTAATTAATATTTTTCCTAATTTTTTTAAATATTTATATTCATATTTCTTTTTTACTCACTTATTTCTCTTTCCTCATTATTTTCTTACTATATTGTATTATTATTTAATTATAAATATCATGTTTAACTTACTTAAATATATTTTAAGGCAAAAGCTATTAATAAATATAATATTTACATAGATTTAATAACTTTCCTTAGTTTTCTATTTTAATTATTTTAATATGTTTTATAAAAATCAAATTAAGTATATTTATTCTGTTTTTTTTACTTATTCGCTCCTCTCACTTGCTCTTACTCAATTATAAAGAGCACCACATTCTTTCCTTATTAATATTATTTGCTACTGCCCTTATGTCATATGTATATATCACATTCTCTTAGTAAGTATAGTAATTACTTCACATTCAAATCCTATTATTTTAATAAATTCCATTATATCAGAAAACAGACTTGCAATTAGATATATATGGATATTATTACCCATCTTTTATTATTACCTTTTAGTCACATAGATATGTTTATTTGAGATAATTACCATTGTCCCATATATATACTTACTCATTCTCATTCACATAATTACTTACTAACTATTCTGCTGGTTAAGGTAATTATAAAATATGCTATTTCCATTCATTTTACGCGATATCATATGATGATATTTTATTTGTTGATTCAAAAAAATTAGCTCTATTTTGATTCTGTAATGTTCCACCTATTATTCATACTTTTTAATTTTATACTCATATTCCATTATTTGCTATATAATCTTAGTAGCTAACTAACTATTTTGTTGTATTTGTTCTTATATTATAAACCTCACTTTAATTATAGAGATTGAAGTAAGGATGAGATAGTTCAGATCATGATTTTGGGTTCTTTCCTCCTATGATATACACTAAAATTGTCATTGTCGTACCCCATTTATGTTACTGCTCTTGGCTAGATTAAATTTGCTGATTTTTGAATATCAGAATTGTTAGTTTTTTAACTCTGCTATTAATGCTGATTTATAGAATGTTATTAAGATATGTATTGGTTTAAAATCCACCCACCTATATTAATAGATCATCATTTATCTAATATGTCGAAGATCAATTATTATATATAGGTGTCATATTAAATACAGTATCGTAATAATATGAATTATTAATACTATCTATCTAACAAGTCTAGATCTTATTTGTACCATAGAACACTCTCCTATATAACGTATACTTTACACCTTATTATTTATTCTCACTTTTATCCTTATTTTTTTATATTAGCTATTTCCATTAATCATAATCAATAAGTTAACCCATTTTCATTATTCACTTACTATATTCATTCATCCTGAATAAATTGTCTTAAGTCTCTTATAAAGATTTTTAAATTAATTTATTATCCTTCTCTAGCTCTTTCTTTGATTTTCAAGCTTTCTCTCTTTCATTTATTAGTATTCTTATCTACTCGCTTTTCTCTTTTTCTAAACATTATATTTTTTGTTATAGTTAATTTACCTATTTCTCGAGAAACTTATTTTCATTTTCAGCTTATTATTTATTCTTTTATCACTCACTCCTCTCCTACTCTAATTACTTTTCTAATTTTTTTAATTGATTCATCTATTCGCTTATATGACTATTGTCCTTCCCTATACTATCAAACTTAGTTTCAAAATCTCTTGGCTTACTCCTTTTAATCACCTTATACACATCTTTTTACTATCGATTCACTTAATTCTTCTTTTCATTACCTTACTCTAATTCTCTTATCCTATCCTATCCTGTTCTATCCTTAAACTCTATATTCTCCATTGATGTTCTATATATTATTTCATTCAATTTCTTTTCCTATATCTCAAAATTTTCTTTATGATTTTTCAATTCCGATTCCTTTTATTTCATGATAATATCCTTTTGATAAAGTGCTTTTTCTCTCTCCTCATCTTGATCCTTTATTGTCTTTTTAAGTTGATCATTTTAAACTTTCAAATCCTTTTTCGTAAGTTCAAGCTCTCTTATTTAATTTAATAATGTTTAGATATATTCTTTGCTTTCATATTTTCTCACTTATATTTATAACTCCTATTATAAATATTGTATAGTTCTTTAAAATGATTATATTTATACTCTCTATCTATCATTCTCTTCTTATATTTTTCTTATATAACTCTCATTCATTATATATTCCTTAACTTAGCTTTACATATTACTTATCCTCAACTTCTCTTATACCTATTAATATTTTTATTAATCCTTTATTTACTTTTCTCGTATTTATACTTCTAATCTCTCTACCTCACTCTTCTTTATTTCACATTATTTTAATGTATCCTATTACATTTATCTTATATTCTCTATTTACTGATTTATTTCAAAACAATCAGCTTAACTTTATTCTATTTTCAATATACTCTTCTCATTTTCCTCATATGCTCTTATTGATGCCTTCTCACACAATTGTTTAGTATTTCTCTTGATATCAATATAGAATTCTAGCATCTTATCTCTATTTATCACTTGAAATCCATTTGATGACTTTTGTCAATAATCTAAGGTATTTATATAATTATCCAACCTCTCTTTTATGCTACTCAAAGTCATTTATATTTGCCCTTACATAATAGGAATTATCTCTTTTAATCTATCACTTTAATGATTCTTATGTTAATCTTATTGACATGCTTCACATATCCTTAAACTATCCTAAAGGCAATATAAAGTTAGAGGTTACTTATGAACTTAGCATATATTAGATAGTATTTAATCCTACTCTTCTTTATTTTGTGAGGCAACCTTTTCCAATTATTCAATAGGCTTTTGTGTAATGATGTTGTGCTTTCTACATTCAAACTTTATTAAATCTTAAAAATCCCTTTCAAGCATCCTTCACAGAGAACACATTCGCATTCCAACTTCCCAGGTCTTTTGAACTCTTCGTCGAGCTCCCCTTCACATAATTCACACTTAGCAGCTGACATTTTATATTTATCTTAAAACTAAAATAAGATTAATGTTCTTCACTCAATGAAGTTAAATAAAAGTAGCTTAATTAGCTATAATAGGCTATTTATTAGTTTAGATATATCTAATACTTGCTTTTAAAATTCTAGTATTTATGCAAGAAGTTTCCAAATAGGCATATTGAAGCAGATTAAAAGAAGAGTAAGAAGAATTTAAAAATAGTGAGATATGCTTAGAACAATAATAGATCGTTAAGTGGTTTTACTATATCTTAGTGATTTTAGAAGATGAGTATTTAATAAGATTAGTGAACAATAGAAATATCCAATTAGACTAATCTATAAAAGGGATTTAGCAGTACTTTCTAAGCTAGAATAAACGCTTAAAAATATAACATACACTCTTTAATATATCAGATGGATAAACTTGAAGATATATTTAATTATTGTACTTTCTTATGTGAAGCAAAGTAGCAAGAAAGATATTTGAGAGCTTTTAGTAATTTAACAAAATAAAAAAGACAGATAAGAGGTGTTAAAGAATGGAAATTATCTTAGAGCTCAGCCATTAAATTAGTATCCTTAATTTTCTTAATTAGTAACACCTTATTTAGTTATTATGAATTTTAATGTTTTAACCTAGCAGATTAACTACCTATTAAATTCGACCTTCTGCGTGAGAGTTTATTTCTTAATCACAACATTAACTATTTTTGTAGGTGGAAAACTTTTCATTTTATTTTTTTTATTTCTATTAATAAAATTATATCTAAGTCCTCTCAGCTAAGAACAGTTTTATCTTTTAATTTTCCTAATAAAAGCAAATACATCTTATAAACTTCTACTTATGTAACTATGGTGGTTTTATCTCAGGACTATCTTCTATAATCGCAAAAATCTACGTGCATACATGACTCTCCTAAGAATTTGACTGATTTTAAAGTTTTCTTGCTACTCTTGGTGAAATCCTAAAGGCCTTTAAATGAATTAAAGGGCATCTAAGAGTATTTAATTGTTTCAACAAGCTTGTATCTTAATATTTATATTTATAATAGCAGCTCCTTTAAAAAAGCGAAATGTCTTTTATGAAAAATCTACTCTCCTTTTTCTTTTATCTAAGCTCATAATCTAATATCATAATACTATTTATCAAATTGAGATACTATACTTAATTATACTAACTAACTTCTATAAAAAGGCTAAATTCTAGCTCAATAACAAGGAGAATTTTTAAACGATGATGCTAGCATATTTCCTAAAGATTAAGTAACTATTCCTATTAGATTGCTAAATATATGATCTATAATATCTCGATTGGTCTTTATGTAGTG